>DWJZ01004277.1:0-15584 GCA_018249125.1 Asbolis capucinus | reverse complement strand
GCAGGTTTCCTCACGATGTTTTCCTTCACCGTTATAGCGAGTGACATTTAAATACTTAAAACGTACATGACTCCGATAAGTCAGAAGTGCGCGCTCTGCGATTCGAACCCGGACCCCCGACTAGGAGGCTATATTCTGAACCACTATGCTATCATTGTTTCAATAGTATAGGTATATATGTATAAGCTTTTTATAGAAAGCTATAAAATTTTATATCTGTATTGTTAACCATTGAGTTCCCTTGCGTGGATTCAATTCCTGAACGTAGTATTCGGTCATGCTTATCATAAAATTGCATTATCATCAGGATGGAAACTTCATACAAAATTTTCCCTCTGTAGTGTAAAAGGAAGTTGGTCTAATTAAGCTTGCAAGATTTCACCCTAAGAAAAGGATATACTTATATACTGCAAGTTAAATAAAGGCTTGTAAAAAATATTGAAACTACAGTAATAAATTTTTTCTTCATATCTTTTTTATTTCCTGAATAGGAAAATGAGCACACATCTTGTTGACTATTATTGTTGAGTATTCACAGTCGCCTATATACACATTAGTTTCACATGGTTGAAATGTCATCAACGCATTGCTGACTGAATAGAAAGCAACCAATGTACTTATTTTAAAAAAAAACACAATTTATTTATTTAAGAGCATGTGCTTCTAATATTCAGAAAACTCTAATATACCACTTCTAACTAATATACAAACTAATATAGAAACATACATTGCAAGTTAAATAAAAGCTTGTAAAAATAAGCCTTACATGCTCTTAGCCTGTACAAATAATAAGTTAGTGCGCGAAAAATTTTATACATCATCGCTATTTCCCATCAGGTGAAATATGTCAGGCACTAACTTTTTCTACGTAATAAAATAACATCCTTAACCGGAGAACAAACGTACATTTGTCTCATAAGCCTACCTAAGCCGGAAATTGAACCCAGGAGCTTCCTCGCCCCGCAGCCTCAACGTCAACTAGTTTACAAGTTACATAGCTGCTACGATGTGTAATGAAAATTTAAATGAAATTAAAGGAAATTATTTTTTATTTAATCAAAGTTTATACAACTACTTTTCAAAAGTTAAACTACGTCATCGCTTCAACAAATCCTTACGATAAGTGTCCTTAGAAGAAGCGGCAAAAACATCTAAGGTTTTTTTTACTCTCATTCACAGATAACACTTACTAGCTAGAGGTCATACTCGCTAAAATCCGTACTTAGTCTTGCGAGTGTGAGTACATGTGAATACGCGTTCCAAAGACTGACTCCTTACTTATATGGATTTCATATTGCTAAATACTCGATACGCGTTGACGCACTTGCGCGTTTGCGTTTCGTCCGTACTTCTTTATACTCAATACTTTTTAGAGATTCTACATATTCTTCTAAAGACTTCATACTTATAGACTCAATACTCTTAAATACTCGAAACGCGTTCGTTAGCTAACAAGGAACAAGGCGCCAATACGTTTTGGCAAATACTTAGTCTTATTACCTGTTGCCGTAAATTTCACCTCTCCTCTACTTATAACTACTTACGCCTATATATTTAACTCATGCCCAAGCATATTCTTAAGTAAACTATTTATCCAGTTTATAATAACCTTTCGTTATAAGAATGCTTTTTACTTTCGACCAAGTGGTTTAAGTTAAAAATGAACATATATAATCAGCCCAAATCCTATCTTATCTTTAAAATCTAAATCATTAACGTACTTACTTGGCTTTACCTTCACTCACAAACTATGCATTTTTATTCGATTCTTTATTAAGTACGCGTCAACAAATAAACACTATGTTGCCCGACAAACAAATATAAACTCTATTCCTAGTTGTCAACGTTACAACTCGTAGAACCCATTTAATTCAATCGTTAATTTTAATGTAAACAGTATCTTAACTAAGACGGGGTCTAGTCTCAACAACAAATTTATAAATGCATCTTAATTTCATATACAACATTTATAACATATCGTATTTCCTACTCATTTAGTGTCATTTAGTCTTTAAGATAGTTTGGTAACCGCAAAGTTAAGTTTGTGCGTTGTAGGTTGGTTTGGCCCTTTAAAAGGCAATTCAGCATCATTCGCATGCACGGGAGATGTAAGGCGCAACTTGAGCCCTCGTAATGATTGAGAGTCTGGTTTGAAGGTTTTGTTATGGTTTACTGGTTGATAGACATGTTTATACCATATTACGTCATGGGTTTTATAGGGCACAGTTGCAATGATTTGACGTAAGTTATTGTTGTCAAGGCCCCTGTCATTTGTTGGTTTCTGATTTTATCTGTTATTGGCATGTTGGTAATTAAATGTTTGTTTCATTTCTGTTAAAGGTATATTTGAAATTCTTAGAAAATATACATTATCTATTTTAAATCGCTATTCACTAATTGTATTATAACAATATTTAAATGACCCATATTCGCTATTTTACAATGCTGCTTGTTTACTGTGTGAATATTTCAAGAGCATATTATTTTTTCCTTCAATACATTTGTTATCCTCCGTCCCATTTTCCTTTTGTCACATTTCGTGAAAACTGTTCGGAACATTAAATTATTTAGTATTTTTTACCTATAAAAAGATATCAAATTATTTGTGCTTTACTATACTGTACTGTCATAAGTGTTGTCTATGCTTTTTATATAAAACTCTGTTCTGAAGATACGACTCGATTATTCCTTCAACCGAAATACCCTTATTTTTCAAAGACCGTGATCGCTTTAATATTGAACAGCTTTCGTTTTTTCACCTTTCTTTAGATTGTAATCTATCTTAAGTTTGTTTCTATCGATTCTATATATTATCGATATATATATCGATTCTACATATTCTCGTATCTACCTG
This sequence comes from Asbolis capucinus, assembly GCA_018249125.1. Classification (NCBI taxonomy): domain Eukaryota; kingdom Metazoa; phylum Arthropoda; class Insecta; order Lepidoptera; family Hesperiidae; genus Asbolis; species Asbolis capucinus. The sequence continues at coordinate 12,730 of DWJZ01004277.1, read as the reverse complement.
CTACACACCATAAACCATATATATTCAAGGGATTTATAGTCGTCTGATACGAAGGTCCTCTGGACGTTATGGTGATCTGATTTGATCCTCACTTTGGAGTCCAGAAGACTGACAGCTGTTTTGTCTTAAAACATAGTACCAGTGTTCCTTGCACAAGCTCCCACTTAGTATATAGAGTTTTTGTAAATAATTCTTTAAATTTAAGTTTCTTTAGTAAAATTCTAAGTCTTAAATTAAAACCTGTGATAATATATTCTACCACAAATCAGGAACTTTAACCTACTCATAATGATTTATGAAGGTGAAAAAACTATGCTCCTAATTGCCTCAGCTTCGGTTTTTTTTGCCATTAATTACTTAATTACTGTGCAAAAAGATGTAAGATTGTGGAATTATTAGGATTGCAGGGCAATAACCTAAGATTGCCGCTAGTCTATCTCTACTTGTATCTAACATAACATTAGGAACTTAGTTTTAAATTGCATAAAGATCTTTTTAAAACGTAAGCAAAATGCAGATTGGTTATAAAGTTTTATTATTATTATGTATCCAGTGGTAATAGTATCCAGGAGTTTCCCCAGATGTGTTGTATGACCGCCAGGCGGGTTTTCGTAGTAGGGAAACCCAAGAAATTTAGGCTTAGTGCTTTGAAAATTTGAGATTTGAAAAGAAGAAAGATTTTGGTTGTAAGAGTTCCAGGGCGATAAGGTAAACTCCTGCCCCAAGTCAAGTGTGTTTACATTCTTTCTGGCTACTCGAGGTTACATCATAAAGGTGTGTCGTATCTGTAACGTCGGCATGTTGCCCGGATAAATTGGAGAGTTCCACATTGTGACTTACTATGATTATGGGTCAGCAAACTTTTCTTCATGAATGCGACAAACGCTATAAGGCTATTGGCGTGGACGACATTTCATGGGAGGGTTGGGAGGATCATAAGAAACGCCAAGTTACGTTGTGTATATGGGGTCTTTGTGGGTCACAATCTAGTTGCGTACGGACCGCTAGTAGCCGACTCCCAGCATTAATTTGATACCACATATATGAATTCCCCGTAGTAACCTTTTTGTTAGACTAGTAGATCTGTGGTGGCCGTCACAAAAGTGACAAAAAAAACTTATCCTAGACTATACGTATAGTGGTAGGTACGTTAATAAAAAGTAGTGGTTGTGTTATTCTAGACTATAATCTATCTCCGTGTCATATTGAATCCAGATCGGTTCAGTAGTCTTCGCGTGAAGGAGTAATATACATCCATCCATGCTCACTTTCGGATTTATAATATTAGTAGAATTGGCGATTGCCAATTCATCGATTGAAGAATCGATATTAACATAAAATATATAATTCTATAAAATGAATACGTGCCACGTCTATGTGTTATATATTCTGTGGACAACGTCATGACTAATATTTGACACGATTTATCCCAGTTCTAATTAAGTAAACAAGTAGGATGATACATTTTATATTCGTAGAAATCTATATAAGGAAAGTATAACTTATGTATAACATTAAGACACTCGAGCATTAATAATAGAATAATTTAATACTCTTCTTAATGAAAGTGGTAATTGTAGAAGTTTTGATAATTTTATATATATATATTTTTTCTGTTTTCAGTTGCTGTTTTTTTTTTAATTATATAAATTATTTTCATTACAGGGACAATAGATTGACAGGCAACAGGTAATGAGACTAATTTTACAATTTATTTGGTTATTTTTTATGCATATATGTATATCTACATATTGTTCATTTCATTAAATGTTGGCATTATTCATTTTACATTATTTTATTTCTTAATAGCAATGTCATTTAATTAATTGTCTTATTAGATAGTATAAGATGCCAGTTATATTATTACAATACAATATAAACTAATCGATACAAAGACTTTTGATCGATGCATAAATTATCGATACATCGATGCACGCCATTCGTGCGAGCTGGAACGGGGCGAGCCGCGAGTTCGGATCGAGTCTAAAATCTGTGCACATGACGTCCCAGTTGTCAGAATAAGAATAGCAAGCTTGGTTTTTACAAGAATTGAGTTGGATACGGCATCTTATGTTTGTATACGCCACTAATAGCATACAAAATCGACAAGCTTGCATAGGAAAAAATCCAGATTGAAATTTGCACCGAGTAAATATGCATGTAGAAAGCTGTTAGCAAGCGTTGAGTCCGTAAGTAGCAATGATTTAATTTTGGTGACGAAAGATAATTTCGTTGACATTTACAAATATGATCATAATTAAAACTGCGTAATCATTGGCAACACTGGATCGGATTGAATAATATAAAATCTGGGCAAGTGCGTCAGTTACGTGCAATCTAAGGTCCCGTAATTTTTACTCGGTGCAAATTAAAACTGCATTTTTTTCCATACAAACTTGTAAATTTTAAGAACAACAAATAGACACAGTGTAGAGTAATGTAGTTTCTATGAATATTTAAGATTTTTTTAAATCTTATCTCTCCGAAATAATATTGTTGGCCTCTATATACATATCCTCGCTGCAGTGGTAGTAGCTATAGGGTGGCATGACTGGCAAAATGTCTACGGGTCTCCGGCTTAACAGGGGCCCTGGGCGGAGAGATTGCGAGCTCAAAAGTGACCTATAAAATTTAGAAAAAAAAATTATTTAAGTACTTCAAATAAATTGAAGTATAAATAAATTAAAGTACATTTACACATAAAGATATTATTTTAATATACTACAGAGTAATTGTAGGTATGCTTTTAAAATTTTGATATATAACAAAAATGGACACAGTATTACTATTGGGACACCATTACAATGATATATTAAAATTAAATTACAATGTGGCTTTTTTATGTGAAACACAGTCAAACAAACAGACGGGTCACTACATTATTTGTATTACAATATGCACATAACTTTGAAAATTAGGAAAGTATCTTAAATTGTCGTAATTATCTTCCGCGAAGGACTGGAATAAGTTGCACGCGTCAGTATTTCCGCTCGCTTACAATTTAAATGTCTTCAAGTCCAGATGAATAGGCTATTACTAAATTAGTGCGCTTTACCATCTAAGACCACATCTTCACCTACCATCAGGTGGGATAGTGGTCAAGCACAAATTAATAGAAAATAAAAAAAATAAAAAATTTGAGGTGCGCACGATTTGAAACCAGGTTCCGTTCCAAAAATCATCGTTCAAACTATTAGGTTACAGGACGAGCATGGTAAAATTATAACGCATCTAAATTTACTAAGGAACCCTAAAAATCATCCGTCTTACTATACAGAGAGCTGTCATTTCCCGAAATAAGAATGCAGGAGTAATTCATATTAATTGTAGGATTTAAAGCAAAAATTATGTACGAAGTATGTCGCTGGGGTTACGTTATTCATCTTGAACACGAACACATTCGGTAAACAACAAAGTGTGTTATTAATGATGGCTTCATCTGGCTTAATCTGGTCATTGCAGCTCATAATTGTCTCAGTTCTGGACTCAGGTCTTCACTTACAATGTGAGAGGTACAGGCCCAATACGCTGGTTAAGTGTGGATTGGTTAACGATACTGAAATATCTTTAATTATATTGAGGTAGTAAATAAATATCGTTCCGCTAATTTGCCGCCCTAGTCTCAAGCATAGGGCGCTCCGAACCAGATGGACTGATCTGAATAAGATAGCCAGCATGCTCTGGATTCAAAGCCGGGCCGGTCAGAATGGCGCAAGGTAGCACCTATGTCCAGCTTTGGACATTCAGCGGCTGATGGACAGATGGAAGTTCAAGCCTAATCAGCTGATAAATCTGCTACTTGTATAATACAATAATTAATTAAAGGTTTAGCTTACATAAAATACGACTTTATAACATTAATGTACAAGTATTGATCATTGTAAAAGGAATAATCGTAAATAATTCACTGTCGCGGCTTCGTCTACCGTAAAATTGACGTGACAGACTTAAGGCTCTTCGAAAATAAACCTCAGAGACAGCCATCAATCAAGCTTAGCCTAAGGTAATCAGAAAATCTTGAGTAGATGTAGACAGTATATGTTATATATAGACAGAAGAATTAAATGTAATGAAAATTTGTCTGTGGTTTCTTGTGTTTAATACAATTGTAGCTTCGGACAACCAATAACTGTCCTAATACTGGGCTCGGGGGTCCACTCATAATGTAAGGGGTACAGGTCATAGTCAACCACGCTGGCCAATTGCGGATTGGTGGAGTTTACACACAATGAGGAGTGCGGGTTGTGAGTGACACGGTTAGGTAGCTAGTTTAGTTGGTAGGTATTTACCACGTGCGCTGAGCCCTGCGTTGCAATGTCCCAGATTCGATTTTCGGCCGGGGCTTTGGAAAAACCGCTTTAAATCTATATATTAATATGTGAAGCAAACATTGTGTACTTTTTTTTTACGAAAATTTCGCAGAATTATAAAATATAAGAGAATTAAAATTTCCACGGAAAAGGAGAGCAGCAAGTTATTATCTCGTACAAAAACCTGTTGGAAATGCCTTAAATTACCAATCAAAACAGCCGACCTGGCATCCGGGTATGTACCTATAGTTGTCGAAAATGGACATATTTAACTTAAAACCAGAAAAATATCTAGCTAGCCCTTGGGTGCTTAAAGGTAGCCGTCTCTGGGTGAGAAGCTTCTCGCTACTTAGCTGAGTACATGTTTCGGACGTTACGTAATCTGGACCTAGTTATCGTTAGAAGGCAGATTATAAATCACGCTGAAGTTCAGGCGGCTTGAAAACTTCTGACTATTGACCACGAACTCCTCCAGCATTGTAGCAGCGGCACGTTGGAGCAGCGTGGTTTCGATTTCCTCAGTTCAAGAAGACCACCATCCAGCAGTGAACCAATTGAAGCCATTCCAGGTCAAATTTGTATAAATGTTTCTATATTCATGGGATATAGTCAAATCACAGCAAAAAAACAAATGTAATCCGTGTGGGTGAATCGATGTACTTCGACTATCGTGATTAATATTTTAGAAGCGTCTATAAATAGTCAATGGCCATAGTTGGTTGTTACTGTGACACGAAGCTAGTAGGCAGGTTGACTCATTCTCAACAGCATATTAATATTTATTTGCTAAACTTTATCTCTAGCGCCGGCAGTAAGTCAACACTTCTAGGTCAATTAATAATTGATACTTTGTTTGATGTGGTCGTTATTGCCATCAACAATGCTGTTCCCGTAACTGTTCCGGTCTCCACTTACAATTTGAGGGGTACATGGAATTTTTTTTTAATATTTTTGTGGATATCCCTCCGGTACAACGTGTCGCCTCGTCCTTCGTATAGCATACCGTGAAGCATTGGAATAAATTGACAGCGTCTGTGTTTCCGTTGAAGTATAATGTAGGTGTCTTCAAGACAAGAGTGAATAGGCTTCTTCTAAGGTAATGTGCTTTACTATCTAAGACTACATCGCCACTTACCATGAGGTGGCACACCGTAGTCAAGCAGTAATTTATAATAGGTGAAAAAAAACATATCATAGTCCATTAATCACGGGATGTACTGATTGGTGGACTTCATACCCTTTCGAGAAATTTATGGAGAATTCTCAGGACTGGCGGTCTCCTACCGATGGTTTCCTTCACCGTAGCAAATGATAATTAACTTATTATATATATAGGATATAACTTACTTGTATTCGTACCATTACTATGTATATACGGTATAAATTCTATCTGGAATTTGCTAAAGAAGCTATATTTTTTTTTATGTAAATTCTTCATCATGTTCTTTCGCAATAGCACGGCACATATGTAGTTCTATTAATATTGACTACTTTTTTTCAATTTGTTAAACATTAGATATTTTAATACTGGCTAACAGTTGAAGTTTAACAACACCTTTTTTATTGACCGAACAATACGGCTTGCAATAGTCTGTGGGGACAGACGGAGAATATTAAAGTTGGTTGTGCTGATGAACATTTAAGTACATAATAAAATAGTAATTGTAAATATTAAAATTGTAATTCTAAACATTTTATTTTCTGGCTGGCTTCTAAAACAGATAAAGAAAAAACATTTTATGCACCACCACCAACCACCTGAAGGAAAGATAATAATTATCCAAATATCACAAAATTTATAATATTAGTAGAATGCCATGGCAATTTGGCTCTTGAGACGGAGATCTTAGGCTGAGACTGGTTTATTATTACGGTCCCTAGTTTATAATGTGGTGCACTATTAAATTTGGAATCCCTAGTAAATTACTTACTTTATAAAATTACTTCATTAAAATAATTAAATATGTTCAGCCCGTTATAGTCATTATACGTATGTTTTATATTATTATTAGACATTTTATATTATGTCGTGCAATAAAATATTTTAATTACTTTTGGTTACAAAGAACTAAGTTCTTCGTGTCTGATGCAATTGCGTTTAATTCAGGCGATAATTTTGAATTGTTTTTAGCAAATTTCCTAATTTTTAAATACTTACAAATTGCATACAGAAAGCTACATATTATTAAGTTGAGTGACCAGATTATATGCGATATAATCTGTGAGATTTTACCCGAGATAACTCTGATAAGTGATAACGGATGTAGTTTCCATATTTGCCCGATCGTAATTGAGTATGCTAATTAATTGCCATCTAAACCTGACAAATTAAATAGTCTTAATATGAACGAATGTTTATTATTATGTTCCTAATTAGGTAGAGCTTGGACCATGGTGTCCATAGTTCGAATCCCGGTTGGGTGATAACTTTAACTATTACACTGTATCACCGAAAGATGTGTTAAAACAATCTTTATTATTTTTATGCATCATACATATACAAAGAAGTACAGATAAAAGGACGGACTTAATGCTTAGAGCATACTCTCGCTAGTCAATCTTTATATATGTACGAGTATGTTTCTCACTTGTTTCGATGAAGGAAAATATCGTGAGGAAATCTGCACTCCTGAGTTCCTCATAAAGCTCGCGACAGTGCTCTTTACATACTCTCCCAGCGTGGTTGACAGCGTAGACCTTCCATATTGTGACGGAAGGTTTAAGCCGTAGTGGTAGTAATGTCGAGGCAACCCCAACAGAAGGTACTCTAAAAATTTTGGACCCGTATACTGTACGTTCCTGCAAATGCCTCCACAGGCTGCAGTATTAAAAAGATTGTAGATGGATGCACGAAAGTGGGTGATTTTAACCCCCTCGGTACTGCCAACATAGCATTATGAAGCATTGATTTCAAATTTTCAAAAGTCCTAGCCTATTTGCAAGCTTTTATTGAGTTTTTCACTATATCTGTATGTAATGGAATCTTGCAAATTAGACTTCAAGCTTTTCCAGTTTTCGATTGAGCTTTAAACTGAACATTTATTTAAAGACAATTTAATGCTCTATTTGCTTTCCCAACACGTACATAATTCCTTTAAAATATAATATCCGAAACTAACGGAAAATCCGGACTCAAAATTTATAATTTAAAAAAAAAAACAATTTCAAATGAATAGTGAATAAGCTTTTACTTAGTGGCTTTACCATTTAAGACTAAACTAAAACTTATCAGATGGGATCGTAATCAAATGCTAGCTTATAGACTGAAAAAAACATCCCTGTATATAAATAAAGGATGTATCGAAGGCACGACGTTGTGACAACAATTAGTCACACACAGGAATCGGGTCTAGGCCCCTTTCTCAATCACACGTTCACCATTCCTAATACGACAATGTCAGGTGGACAAACCCTGTGCTTCACCAACATTGATCCGTCAAAACTCCAACTACCCTCAAACTAATTCCAGCCTTTTGACCTTTGAAATAAGATGTACTTAGTGCCGAAGAAACAGCATAATTAAGTTGGTTTTATAACGCGCATGACACGTCGTGCGCTCCAGCTCACGATCAATAGATCATATTGTATTTCTTTATAAACGGTTACAAAAATGAGCGCATGCCCATATTCTAGACTATTGGCTGTTTGCTTTGACAGTCTATATGTACGGCACGTGATTTTAATGGAATTAGAAATCTGTAGCCTTACCGTGGGAATGTTGTTGACTCTAAAGACTTTATCTATTTCAACTGCGATGTAGCTTAAAATACGCCTTATTAATGCCTCTCTCTTCTGTCACAGCGTGACGATGGGAGAGGCAGGGAAATGCCGTGTAATTCGGCGTGATTGGTTTCAATTAAACTATATCACATACTAGCTTCCGCCCGTGACTTTGTCCACGTGGAATTGTTACTTTGGGCTAATCCGCGACTTCGTCTCTGTCATACATACATAATTTTTGCGAAACTTTAACCGTTTACGTAGCGCACGCAGCGGAAGCTCTCAATAGGAAAAAAAAACCCCGATTTTGAAACATTCTTCATTGATGCTCCACTCTTGTTGGACTAAATAGCCTTCCTCGACAGATGGGCTATCTAACATTGAAATAATTTTTCAAATCGGACCAATAGTTCCCGTGATTAGCGCATTCAAGCAAACAAACAAACTCTTCAGCTTTATAATATTAATATAGATTGCAACTATTAGGTACATCGCGTCCGGTGTCGCTTGGCTTAATGTTTTCATAAAAAGAAGGAGGTTCTCAATTCGACTGAATGTGTACTGGGTGTGTCAACCGACTTCGATGATTCTTTTTTATTCGAAAGCGGGTGCTCGTCATGTGGTCCCATTTGACTGGATTTTTGGAATACACATTATGTATTTATTAATGATCTTATTGAATTTAGTAGATTTTTGTTAAACTGCCTTCACGGTCTCATTTTATTACTTGTTAATGGGATTTGAAGTCAGTTTTTTTAAAGAATATTACACATGCAATCATGTCCAACAAGACTTTGAAATACGGCGTCAGATTTGCTTAGTTAAATATGAAATTGGTAAGTGTAAAGTGGTCATCTATCAAAGACTGGACAGGGTGTAGGTTGCCGTCGGTGCCAACGGTATTCAGCACGCCAATTGCTTAAGAATAATTTATATTTTTATGCAATCTTGATTTTATTGCTGCCCACTAGAATTATAGAAAATTTTAGATATAATTGACTGCAAACTATTAAATTCAGACAATCATTTTATTTATTTTGCTTTTTTTGTGTGGCAAATTGTCTTATTTTTGATGTATACCCTTCGTTTTCCAGAAATTTATGGTATTAATCTCGTGTAATGTAACAGAAATCTGTAACAGAAATTTGACTAACGAGCGAGCGGCTTTAGCACGAGTATGTATAGCATGGCCTATTGGCCTAATTCATAAGTTCAAGGTCACTCAGCGGGCTATGGAGAGGGCGGGCGGTCTATACTGTATTTCCCTACGTGATCGAGTCAGAACAATATGGGGAAGAAAGGTCCTCGAATGGAGACCACGCACGGAAAAAGAAGTGCAGGCCCTCCAACCAGGTGGACTGACGATCTAAGGAAGACAACGGGTATCCGCTGGATTCAGAAGGCTCAGGACCGGTCAGAGTGGCGTACATTGGGGCAGGCTTATGTCCAACAGTGGACGATGAGCGGCTAATGTATGGATGGATAATGTAAAGCATTAGATAGGTCTTCACAGTTGTCACTGGCCGAAAAGAGAATTTCACCTTACATTGTTTATGCTACAAATATTATAAATGCGAAACTTTATAAAGATGGATGGATGATGTATTCATTGATGTTTGTTACTCCTTCACGCAAAAACTACTGAACCAATCTGGATGATATTTAGCGCAGAAATAGTTTACAGTGAGGATTACCACATATTTTACTTTTCAACGCACCTACCACAAAACGTAGCCGAGAGCGGAGGAAGAGTTACAATCGCAAAAGGGTTTCGATAATAACATCCAGGGAGCCTGAATTTTTCAGATATTTTTAGTAACTGTCCTCATATTTCACCCAATTTATGCAAAAACAAAAAAAAATGATCTTACTGCCACTTAAACTTTCTTCGTGAAACTTAGTAAAAGCCACACAAAAATCCGCCAATTTCTAAGATTCCGTACAAATCAAAACAAGTTGCGAGGTATTATTTTACGATCCAAATAGCGGTGACTCTACTAAAATCCACTATAGAGCCTGTAAATCACCGACAGAAAAGCGAGTTCTTGTTAAATTATCACAGATACTTAAAACATACACAGTAGTTCATATGGACAAATATCGTAAACAACATAAATCATTCATTATATCCATCTGGACATACTTAAACACGAATAGATGTCACTAAGTACCAATTAAATGTATTTACAGAAATCCACTTGAGGAAACACAAGATACTGTAGCATTAGATTATGCATAAGTGAGATCTGCTGCGCATAGGATTGGTTCTGAACAAGGGAAATCTTCAATGGTTAACAATACATTTGAATGCAAACGGGTACTCCCGATCAGTTTATTAATTTACCGATATTTCGACCCAGTTGCATGGGGCATGGTCACGGCGAGTCTGCCCGAACAGATCGTGAGTACCCGTTTGCATTAAAATGTTTAGTATCCGTGACGATATTACCCGTGTTTGAGTATCTTAAGGAAGATTTCCCCCTCGAAAAAAAAAGTCTAAAAATATACGTTAACAATACAGTTATGAAAGTTGATATGTTTCTTCGTATTAGGGCTCTATTATTAAAGCTTGTGTTTTTAAATATTTTAATTAAGCTTGTCGACAATTTGTGTTAAAAAATCCTAGTGTGAAGTTATGAATGAAAGGATTTTACATTCCCGCGTATCACATTAATTATCCTCTACTTCCTCAAGAACGAAGGATAAAACTCACACACCAAAGTACTAATTAAACCTCATTAGCTAGCAGCCTGTGGTCGGAGTCGTGTCGTGTCGACGCATGATCCTCGCATATCTAGGTGAGGGTTAGGATATTTTTCTCACACTAGAAGTGGGCTGCGGAGCGCCCCGCTACGCGACTTTGGCGCCTGCTGAGGTTAGGATACGTTCACAATTACTTACAGGCTTAATAGCTAATAATCTAATATAAAAATTTGACAGGCCGCCCGGCCGGTTGGTCTAACCGGACGGCTACGCCAAAAGTCTTGTGTTAGATTCCCGCCCCGGTCAAACTTTTCTGTGATGCGTATGAATGTTTGTTCTGGGTGTAAAAATATCTATTTAAGTATTTAAAAATATATATGTATGTTTATTAGTTGTCTGACCACCATAGTACAAGCTAACGCTTAGTTTGGGGTGAGACGGCCATGTGTGAGTTGTCCAAAGATATTCATTACATTTGTTTATTATTTATATATATTTTTTTACATTCATGTACTTGACTACGATATCACCTGATGGTCGCTGGTGACGTGAGTTTTTTATAGTAAAGAGCGTTCCCTAGACTCTAGATCTGCTTTAAATCTGAATTTCAGTGCGATCCGAGGCACAAATTGACTCCCAATATTATATTGGCAACAAAAGTGTTGTCCGTGGGTATATATTATTGTATGTTGATATATGTACATGAGGATATTTGTTAGAGTTAAAACTCTTGTTAAGTACTGTCAATTTTCTGACTTACTACAGTTTAATATTCAGACTGATCTCGAAATTCATTGTCATCGTATCGGCGCTGTCGGAAATTGGTTGGGTGAGCGCTAGTAGCAAAAATTGAGCCTTCTTTCAAAAGCCTGGTCGCAGTTTTGCGGTTCCTTAAAACTTTCCAACTGTCAAATAGTATACTTATGCCTTACCTTATTAGGTTCACCAATGGGGGAATTAGAAGTTGGAGTATGCTCTAGGCTCTGGCCACCCCTGGAGTGAGCAATCTTATGAATGAAAGGGCCAGTTTTAAATTTGAATTTTGCTAGAGGGCCGCACATAGATTAGCATCATTTATACTTAATTAAGCCTACTAAACGTTTTAGAGTTACTATTTAAACTTTTTATATATTTGCTCAATTTTTGTATCATAATGATTTTTTTTAAGTTGTTTTATTTTTTATTTTGACGTTGTGTTTGACCTAAGCATAAAAAATCTAATTTAAAAATTCTCAAAGGGCCGTATGCAGCCCTGCTCAAGGTCGTTAAATATGTGAATACTATATTTTTTATTCAGATAATAGTTTTTCCGATCAGAGTATTTTCATGTATTATATTTCAGGTATAATCATAGCTTGCAATCAAGGTGTCTTAAAACAAATTTTGACAATTAGTTTAAATGAAAATAGTGATGTGACCGCGTGTTTACTAAGCATAAACAAACGGGTATCGTTTCATGGTTACGGTCCACTAACGCCGAACGCTACGTAATTGACCGCTCCACTCAGGATTCTTTCCGACAAAAACCCTCGCTATCCTTCACTGGTTAAGGAGACCCTACTGAATAGTTTATGCTTCTTTTAGACGTTATTAGATGCCTAATGGCATAAAACATGCTGTCTATTTATTAGATTTGTGGCTAATGCAATTCAAGGGATTTATGACAAAAAATAATTGATCGTTTCGATGTAGAATGCGCGTGTGTTGTCGTTTTGTCGTCATTAAAATTAATATCAATTTTTAATTACATTTTGTTTCAATTCTTGAAATATGTTCGATGAGCTACATTTTCTCCGTAGGACTGCTGTATTTATAAGCTCAAATGTGTTACAACAATATCAAAAACATAATAATAATTTCAGTGAGTGGCAAGTCACCACCTGCCACATTTTCAATGGTCACACAATTTGATTGGCAGGCGTCAATAGTATCTCATAGCCCATTTACCAGCTCTCGACATTACAACACAATAGCCCCGTATATAGAGTAGAGTTTGT
>DWJZ01004276.1:0-15585 GCA_018249125.1 Asbolis capucinus | reverse complement strand
AAAGCTGATGCTTGCCATGTGATTTCATTTAAACGACATCTGATGAAAAGTTTTAGTGCTATCTCTAATAATGCGCATTTAATGGACATCGTACTCCGTGTTTCGCAGGGCACGTAAACGTGTTTCGGAGTGCAGGTAAACGTGTTTCGGAGTATAAGTAAACGTGTTTCGGAGGGCACATTAATCGTTCCCGGTTTTTTTCGTTAGATAGGAATCGTTAAGCCACGTCGGAAGTCGTTAGGCGGCTTAAAAACCTCCAACACTTGAGTTGGCCTCTAACCCCTCCACTAATCCGCATTGGAGCTGCGTGATGGAGTATACTCTAGGCCTCCTCAGTATGAGAAGACACCCATGCTCAGTAGTGGGCCACCAATAGATTTAAGTCATCATATACATCGATCATTAATTTAGACATTTATTATTTGTCCATATAACCCGAAGTCGGTTTACTAAAGAATTATATTAAAATCGGTTTATAAACAAAAAATATCCATTACAAAATCAAGTCAACAGCCTTTAGCAATAGCGAAGCGAGGGCAGTAACTCTTGAGATACTAAATTTATTCCTCACCAGGCGCCAGATCCGGTGGCGCGTAATTCTACTAACAAGTGTTTACGATGCTTTCATTAGTGGGTACGTTTACCTCATTTATTCAGACTAGAATGAAACCATTGTTCTGTTTCACGAGTCTTTATGTTTCTTATCACAATCCAAAAATTTCCGACAATTGGGCGTGGATTTTCATAACCTAGAAGAATCCGGAAATAGAGTGATTTTTTCTAACAAACTCAGGCCAAATATTTTACCTACGATGCGACATTACGCACGCACACTAACGCAAACCACCGAATGGTTCTAATTTACGTTATCGATATGAATTTACCAATCACGGCATTGTGCACGATGCTTTGATGCTACCATTAAACATCGAAGCATGAATTAGTGAAAATAGTGGGACTGTCTCCTATCGAAACACGACTAGACCTACTGCTTGCTTTAGTACGACGGTGGAAGATATTCAAACGGGTTCGAAGTACATCAGTTACGGAGTCTCATAACATATTTCTTCATTCATTAAAAAGAGGCGAAAATCCAGAATTAAAAGCATCATAAAGAGGAGTTATAGAAAATCAATTAAATTAAATTTATAAATCAAAGCGATAATATATACATATTTTTAAATTCTTCTATTCCTTTAACAACGCTAACAGACCCATGGAATTACACCAAAGACAAGGGTAGTTCATTTTTACAAATAACAAGTCTACGCTACAGCTTCATTAGAATGCCTTCGTTAGGTTGGTGATTGAGGCGAAACCTCAATTGAGTGTTGGTTTGCCTGAAAAATGCTTCTGCAAATTTCTGTATAATTTGAAAAATCTTTCCGAGAATTTGTACTGTTTTGTAAATTTTTTTACCACGTTCATAAATATCTATTGTTAGAAGAAAGAATGAAAATGTATCTAAAATTCTTGTAGGATATAAACTTATCATCTCCACTCATCACGGCCCACTATTAAGCATCTTCTCTAAATAAGAAGGTTAAGCCATAGTCCACCACGCTGGCCAAGTGTCACAAGATTGGCAAACTTCACACGTCTTTCAGTTTTTGCAAACTCCCCGGCATGCAGGTTTCCTCACGATGTTTGCCTTCATCGTTATAGCGAGTGACATTGAAATGCTTAAAACGCACATGACTCCGAATAGTGAGAAGTGTGCGTCCTGGGGAATTCGAACCCAGACCCCCCGAGTAAGAGGCCGAATTCTAAACCACTAGGCTATCACAGCTTCACATTATATAGACTTATAATAAATATAAAAACAAGATTTTTATGTAATAAGCAGGCAAAAAAGCAAACGGGTCATCTAATGTTAAGTGACCGTCATGAATGGACATTAGAAATAACACCAGACAAAATAGGAGGAAGCAGTACATCGCTGAAGCTAGCGGGCAATATTTTAAATGTCTTCGAATCTAGAGAAAATAGACATATCTATGACAACATCATTACTATGCTACGAGATCGATGCGCTAATTTGCAACACCACTAAATGGATATGGATATTTGATAAATGAAAGAATACTTACCGATATTTGAAAAGAGATATTGAGCGGTCAAACAAAACCGTGAACTAGTTTTGTATTTGAAAAAAGGCAGTCTATCATCCTTACTAACCCTAATTAAAAAGTAGACGCACTCAGCACTCACAATGGTCTATTGACACAAATGCTCGAATCATTTTGTACTCTCGAATCACAATGCCCTCTCGAACTAGGTACGTACTCAATTTGTCGCAAAACGTAATTGAGCCGAGTCCAGCAACCACTCGCGACCGTTCGCGAGGACCCTCGAATCCTTCAATTGAATTGGGACTGAGCTGCCAAGCCGATGTAACCTGGTTCTTTCTGTAAGCTTTATTGGGATTCTTCGTTCAGCTATTGTACGGAATATTTTGTATATTCGTTTGAATGATTTTCGTATTCTAGAAATTTCTTATGTTTTGAAATTTATTAAAATGGCCCAATAACAAGCCCAAGTAACTGAAACTATATATATGACTTTGTTACTGGTGTAAACTTTTCAATCGACCTTGAGTGGAAACGGGTGCGGGTGTGTATTATTTCGAAGCATCCTTGTCATTAATAAATACTCATCTTTTACTATGCCATGCTGATTCAGAACCGTGATTGGTTATTTTAATCGCTGTTTAGTATAAAATCTATATATTTTTTTACTTTGCGCTATTTGAGCAATTCCAAATAAATTTGAATTTTCTGAGTGCTGCAGGTAATTTCCCACCAGATACTTCATCTTCTCAAGTGCTCCATGTCTATAAATGAATATGTGTTATTATAAAACTCCTGGCTAACCTAGTTGCAGAACCTTAACTTACTTCATCAACTTAAGTACCAGCTCTTGAAGTAATGAAGGAGCCAATAGCACTTTAAATTGCTCTTTCGTACAACTTCCTCGTTCCTCTGTGGCAAATAACTGGATACCCTTTGGCTCTTTACGGTAGAATAAATTACTAACGCTTGTATAAGAATCGACAAAAATACCAGCCAAGTGCAAGTCACAACTAATTTATTAATTAAAAAATAAAGTAAAATTAATGTTCTTAAATATGCATTTCGTTGTTAGCTTACTGCCGCATTTAAATTGGTCTAATCGACAGTTAAGGATTAAGCGTACTTTGTTTTGGCTGTGCAATGCATTACAAAATTTAGAAGTATATAAATTTTAGAGTTATATCTTAAAAAAATCTGCAACCAAATTACTCAAATCATTTTTTAAGGCAGAAACGTTTTTCAGTTACCTAAGTTCGCACAACAAGACATTGAACCCGGAAATCTGCTATTAGCCACAGCAGGCAACCAAGCCGTTTATAGGAATCGTCCATAAATCTAAACACGAGAATAGACAGCATTCAATAAATAAATTTATCGACCAATTTAGTGGCTGAATACTCTTTCCAGAAAAACTTCACCCTCGTCATAACGCTTGTTTAACAGAACCCCTCAGACAATGATCCCCGTTGAGCAATGGATAAAAAGAATAAATAAAAATAACATCACTGATATTACGATACAAATTTGATATAATGTTACCTTATTTTTGAACACGCACGAAAACGAAATTCTAATTTTGATAAAGTAAAACTTAAGTAAATAACAACACGTAGTCTAAAAAGTTTTAAATCGCGTATATGACATTAAGTGAACAAAGAGCGAAAGTAATGAGCTTAAATTCGATGTGTTTACTAATAGGAATTCCAAAGTAATCTAACTAACCTAACCTAACAATATTTTTAAATTCTGTATAATGTACTTCCGTATTATTTCACTCCTGTTCTGTGACTTGTTGCTGAGTGTTAATAAATTACGTCTCCACCATCTTCACGTCTTTCCTTTTCGGTAACATAATCTACTCTGCTATAGAGTAGAGTAGTGGAGTCTAGATCTAAATTCCTAAAGAGTACGAAATAAAACGGAAATTCGATTCCTACATTCCTTCATTGGTTGTCGAGAACATAAATATTTCTGCCATTATAGACGACTAACTGTTCATGTTGTCGGTAAATTAAGTTTTATTTATGTTTTAAGCAGGCAAACGAGCAGACGGGTCACTTGATGGTAATTAATCACCGCCGTTATTGATCACCGCAGGGATGTTAATAATACCAGCCAAAGCTGTCACTATCGCATTGAATGTCAAGAAGAAAGTGATAGATACGATTCCGCGGAGAAGTCGAAAAAAGGGAAGCAGTAGAAACGTCGCTGAAACAACCGAGGTCAATAAAGGTCCTAAGCACACCAACAACATATCGCTTCAGGATAGGAAATAGAAGAAGAATGAGAAGGATGATGACTAAGCGTCGTGGATAGAAGAGAACTGGCTCTCAAGCCCCTCGTCTATACATCATAGGTCGTTTGGCGGAAAATAAGTTTTAAAATAGATGAAGTTTATACTAAGCAGATCGAATTGTAAGAAAAAATCTCTGATTATAAAGACTATTTTCTCCTTAATTCAGTTATCATTTAAAGAACACACAAGTCCCATCCTAAATTCCTAAACAGTGCGAAATAAAACAGAAATTCCTTTTCTACATTATCATTTTCGCTATCGAGAACATAAATAATTCTGTCATTATCGAAAGACGATTCACTTCGCTCTGATGTTCCTGTGGAACGATCAATCATTCTGGTCGAATCAAACTGGCGTTAGATGGGAGATTTATCGAACGTACGGTAATACGTTCGCTTTACCCGAATCCAATAGGATTCACTATTGAACCATTAAAGGATTCTGTGTCAAAGACAAGACTGGTGTTATATTGGAGTATTATTATTAGTTTGTTGGAGCTAACAAGAACACGATTGCCTTGCTATGAACTTTCAAATGAAACGCACATATAGGCGAATTGCGTATATGTCATGCAACCTAATGGTCCACGACTGGATATAGGTCTTCCACATGATGAGATTGGTAGAAGGATGGCCAACTCAAATGTAAGAAATTTTAATCTTCTGAAGGCGCCCGACATGGCATAGTAACTGGCATATTAACTGCTTTTAACGATAATAAGGATTGAAGACCTTTGAACCATGGAAGCGCTAAATAAAGTGTCACAAACTATTACCCAGTAAGTGACCGTGTCACTTATTGGTTAAATAACTAGATCACTTCAGATCGAGTAAGTGGCTCAGTAAGGCTCAGAGTATGAAAATTATTAGTGCACACTTTGCAGATAAAGACAATTATAGAGTGAATTCATTAATATTAATTGTGAGTGAAAGTGAATTATTGTAATTTAAGCAGAAAGTATCCATGTACAAATGGCTAAGAAGAGAAAATCGAAGAGACATCCCTGAGGAAATATAAGGGAAAATTTGAGGAAATTTTTAGCTGTTTATTAGGAAAGCTTTAAAAATGTTGAGCCAGACAATAAGAGTCTTCGAATAATAGTACGAGATGCAAAATTGCGGCAACGTCACGGGAATGCAGAATGGAAGGGGATTGTCAGCAACATTCCTCCTATGCGTGCACCCTGTCTGCATCCGCTGCGAGTTGAATACAAATGTTCCTATTTCGTAAATATTAGGGTTGTTACACATTTCACTTTTCAGATATATACCTAACTACTTCAGAAATTTCTTAATACAAAATAAATCTAATTAATATTACAAAATCAATGCCTGTTTGTAGACTGCGTCGCAATTACACCGAAAAGGAATGAAAATCAGAGGAAGATGGTTTACTTTACTTCGAATAAACACAATAAAATATCACATTCTCCACCAGATAAACATAAGTAATAACGTAAGCATAAGCAATTTAATCTAGAATTTAACATTTCAAATGTCAAGCCGGCCACTGATATAATATTATTCAAATACAAAATTAAAAGCATTGTTATCTTAAGTTAACGAACCCTGACCAATTGAAACAAAAATAAATAAGCGTGAGACACATTCTGAATATTACAATAGTAAAGTACCGAATGTGTATACATCTTTGATCATTTCGGATATTATTTTCCGTATAACATAGAACTGTAACATCCCTATCAAGTGTATCTGCATCGTATTGAGTTTCATAGACGATCTTGTACAGTCTCTACATCGTTATCGTAGGAATTATTATGAATTATTGTTATAAAGTGTTGCCATTATGATAATATATGTTAGTATAAATTGATTTTAGTACTTAATACTAGTGACTGCCCGCTGCTTCGCCCGTGTGGAAGGTACATTGAAAAAAGTAGTCTATGGGTTATTCCAGACTATAAACTATCTCTGTGCCGGACTTCACTCGGATTCGTTTAGTACTTTCTGCGTGAAATAGTAGCAAACATATATATATGTATTCTCACAAACCCAAGGATTATTTCAAACATTATTTATCGGATACAACTCAAACCAGAGCAGGAACGATTTAGTAACGGTAGTGCGCGAATATGCTGGTTATCTGAGCTATGTTGAATGATCCGATATAAGTCATATTCTCAAGTTCCGTTGTATGATGCGAGCATCGAAATGGAATCGAGGCATATACATTTATCAAATATTTGAACTGGAAACGAGGTTATTAAACACAATATTCCATACAAAATATTATTGAATATATCACACGCCACCTTTGGTACTGACTATATATAAAGGATGACCGAATGAGCAACGTTCAGGGATACTTGTAATTTACTATATATTTTTATAAATTTTTCTTAAGTATTACGAAACTTAAAAAAATATATTGAATGTATTATAAAATATATTATATGTATAAAGTGATTCTAAAGCCATAGAGCGATCATGGGAAATAGGGACACATTATCCCATTATAAGTCTTTATTTAGATTCACCTGCCCCGGTCTCTAGGCAATGAAATCTCCCAATGTCAATTCCAACGCAAGTCGCACTAACTTATTGAACTGGAATTTCGCATGTGTTACTCGAATATCTTTATAGTATAGGAGCATTCAAAATATCGTCTCAAAATTCAACGAGCCTTTAAAAATAAATTAAAATGATTCAACATCGTGAAATTAAATTCAAAAGAAATAAACTAAGAACAGTTTAAACTGAAAAATAGTGTTCACTTTCAGGTCGGAATGATATAAATGGCGTTGGGGAGGTAGGGAAGGCAGCGGCTGTCGAGCGAGACGAATGAATGGCCAGCTAACGTCCGACTTCGTACACTATACCCGAGATGGAAACTATGCTGGATGGAGAAACTCACCACTACTGGAGACTGAGATAATGCTTCATGATGTGTTATTTTCCCGTCTACACTCCATTTGAGTTTTATTTGGAGGTTTATATTTAGAATTTGTGTTCTTTGGAGTGTTAAAGAGAAGATTTTTGGAAATTCCCCCCCTAAGGAGATAAAAGGGGAGATAAACTGAAACTTTTTGTATTTTTAATGAACTCACGTATGCGGAAAAACAGCTAGTTATAAATTAAATTGGAAGGTAGAGGTATTTTGGAGCAAAGGAATCGATTAATGGCAGTTTTATTCTGGAAAAGAAGTAATAACATGCAATTTTTTATTGAAATTAGGATTCCTTTATTACTTACACACTCAAATTTCCCAGATAAATTACACGTAAAGGTAAGCTACAAGATTTTGAGAACGAGTCAAACATAGCGTTCCAAGTTTTATTATGTGCCACCACAAACTCGACACCAAAACCGGGGATTGTAGGAAAAATCGCGATTTGATCAACGAAATACGAAAGTTGTTTGTAAAGTGGATTCAGTTGCGACGAATCTTGACCAGCTTTACGGGAAACTCCGCAACTTTGCCTAACTTCCGCGAAGTGTTCACTTTGACAAAGGTGCTGAAATAGGTCAGGGAAACATAACTTCTACTACAATCTACTTGAAGATGTATTATAATGAAATTTTGTTCCAAACAACGATGCCACCCTTTGTGTAACTAAGAGAAAAAGATGACATTGTTACCTTTTCAATACTTGCGAAACATAATCACGCTGTTTTTCGTAATTAAAACCACGTCTAATCAATTTTCGAGCCAAAATCTCTCCTAAATTTATCTACTTAGATACATGTTTTCCATCGTATACGTCTTTATTTTTATTAGTCACAAACGTTAGTATGTTATACTGATTGATTTTTACGCATTATTCAGGAACAAACAGACGAAATGCCGAATATGAAAACAACGAAACACGAATTTTACGTGAGGTACGTTGATCGATAAATACGACTGTACTATTTCTAAGTAATCACCACTTGATATCAAAACTACTGTCTTTCTCAGAATCGGTCAAAACTTGATCATAGCCGGCATTCACTACACAAGCAGATCAAAAGGAATGTAGTATAAACTTTTTATGTGTCAGGTTTCGCCTTGAAAGGCGCGTATAGAAGCGCATTCGCATCGCATACCATACACGTTTATCGCATCTTCAAACATTACAAGAATTACAGTCAAGAAACGTGTAATTAAATGTGTTAACTACAGTTATACGCATTTTTTAAGCTAGAACTGAGCAACAGAGCAAAAGGATCACCTGATGGCAAAACTCACCTCATGTCAAAACATCATGGCCGCCCATTAATATTAAAAACACATGGCATGGGGTATAATCAAAGCATTGCTGGTAATTCAAAATATTTTTGACGCATTTGCCTATTCTTCTCTTGAAGACTCTTAAAAAATATTAATTTACTAAATCTAAGATAGTGTGTTCAACATTTTAGACATCGTCACCATTTTCTCGGTCAGTCAGTCAGGTCAATCAGGTGCGATCAATGACAATCATTAGCGAAGCATCTAGAAAACGATTAAAATGTAAACTATTCGGATTTTAATTTGAATTAAAAATAATTTATCGAAATAATAATAAAACATAATTGATCTCAAGTGGACAACATAAAAGATCCTACTCGACGTAGCAAAAGCTCTAAAAATTACGCCGGCAACTGACAGAGTGATCTACACTAAATTATAAGCTAATAAAGTTCCCTACGCTGAATAAAGTATAAACACTTAACCTGCAAACACGCCTCGCAAAGTAGAATTGAATCTCATGTCAATTAGCAACTACAAAAACATTTTCCACCGCGGAAATAATGCTAATATGAAAATAACAGTTGCAGTGACAAGAACCCTGCTCGAGACGCTAACCAAAGACGTAGGTAATTAAACCCCGTCTCCCAGAGGAGCGGTTCCCAGGCACCCATGCGCGACGTTCACCCTATTGTGAGTCGACTCATAAATATTGAATACGGACACGACTCACGCATGTTGTTGATCGTTTGATAACAGTGTAAGTTTATTAAGATCTGGAGGCACGGGAGTAACCTCGCCTCTAGTAGCTACTTCTACAAGTTGGAAAGTTTAATTTGATGGATTTCTTAGAGTTTTTGATGTCAAAAGAATGTATGTCTAGTAGGTAGTAGTTATTGAAAGTTTGAAAGCGAATGGAAGAATAAACTTAATTATAAGACATGTATTTACCAAGAACAATGGCCTACCATTAGCAAAAGAGAACTAAAAATATATGGAAAAAGAAAGAATACCGCCACTCGAATACGGAACGTATCAAACTGACAGCGAACTTTAATGTCTTTTTGGGGACAAAGCCTTAGTGAAAATAAAGAAATAAAGTACTTCATGGGGCCATTCAAGAAGCATGTCCATTCTCCTTCCTGATCAGAAAAGCGTTTTAGTGTTACTGATGTCCATAGGCGGCGATGATTACAATCCATAAAGTGATACGCCTATTTTGCCGAAAAAGGGCATTAAGGAACTATAGTAGATTCAGTTTCTTATTTGTAACAGTAGCTACACACTTTCAATTTAAATGAATTGTAATTTTCTCACCATTACTTCTCATTTTCTCATGCGACAACGTAATCAAAGGAGAATTAATGGAGACAAGAACTGAATTACCTAGTCAAGCAACCCTGAGAGCTAATAATGATGATATTGGACATAGCATCGTTATGGCCTTTTTGTTGATGTGGAAATGTGAAAAGGACATGCGGTCCGATGGGTGGCAGCACTGGCAACTGCAACCTGATGCAAGATAAGCAAAAAGATAGATTGAATAGTTCTCAACATTCTATCTAACCAGTAGTCTCAAGAAAGTTGCCCATCAACTGTCAATTCTTTCCAATCACGGAAGTAGGTACTCATGAAATGCCAATAGCATTCGTTTGTCCAGTCTTCAACAGCGCCGAGTTTTATTTAATTCGCCTGATATAATCGAAAAGCCGTCGGGCTATGAGCTTTAGGATAGTACAGTTTTGTTACTGAATTTGCTAGATCATTTTGAGTGTTTTTGGATTTTAGCTTCGATATCCCTAGAATAGAACCATTATAACATTACGATCCTTTTCAAATGTTGACAAAAACGTATTCTAGGGATCCTAAGGAGTTATTTTCATGCAACCAAATTTTTGACAACTTATCAGTTCAGCACAGATTATTACATAAAGATGCGCTCCACGGTCGGTGATTTTTCAGTTGGGCACCGCGAAAGAGAGCGTCATGGCGCAAACGCAAACGTTACAAATTATATGAAGTTTTAATCATATTAAATTAAAGTTCAAAGTCATCTGGGACATCAAGAGGATTGCGAAGAACAATAAGCGGCAAATCTCAGAATCACGCACTGAAGGAAGTGTTGGAGTCAAAGATTTTGAGTAAGGTTTTGAGTCACGCTTTTGTTGAATTCATCAATATTCTGTGAACCCTCACAAACTTCCTAACAATTGATTCATTTTGTTCGACTCTCAAAGGAATAATGTAGTAATTAAATGCTTTGCTATTACCATACCAAATGGATATCTTTGATGTTGATTTTGATTGCATACCATTGACTTGACAGACCTAACGAGCTTTTCGTGGGACCAATGCGTTGGCCCTAAAAACTGTTTTAAACTTCGTTTTATTGGCGTGAACTTTTTTTGGATTATTGCTACCAGGGTGACTTACAATTTTTATTATAACTGAAGATGTGGTTTTAAGAACATATGTATATGACAGACAGACACGCAGTGGGTTTAACTCCGCCCATTATAATTTTTTCTATGACAGGAATATTTGCTCTGTGTCCATATGTAAAAAATATATGAATACAAGAATATGTTTGTAAGTAATAAAATTATGTATTTAAAAATACATATATGTGTATAAGTATATTTATCATGTGTCATGTTTAGTTAGTGTGTTTATCAGCTACGTGATAGTACAAGCTAACGCCTAGTTTCCAATCGCCCGTATGTGCGTTGTCTTAAGATATCGAGACGATACAGTGATATCGTATAGATATAAAAAGTTAACTGCCTTACTTCAAGCTCTTTCCGTGGTTCACAGACCGGAAATGAGTTGAGTACGAGCAACAAGCTTTAACTAACTGGAAGGCTTATGAGTGGTTCACCCGACAGCTTATCGACCAGTCGTGTAAAACGCGATCGGCGCCACTAATCCTACTACGTTATTGTATAACTATACGACGTATAGGCCAGTGATGCCCAAACATTACACCAAATTTTTATTAACATTCTAAACTTAGTAAATTAACTTATTCTAACCTACGACCTACATTCTTACCACCGCCTCCTGCTGTCACACTTAAGTCGTTATTGGCTAATTAGGTGGTGCCTAAATACTGCATGTATCGTGAGTACCCGTAACATAGCATAAGGTACACAGTCCATGATGAGTTTAAACTCATATGGTTCCTAAACGGTAACGTTATGGTTACTAAGGAACGATTTTAGTAACCATGATCGAATGTGACGTCGGTAGTAAGTGCCGGTAGTGCCGTAGGCTTACTCTGCTTTATAATATAGTGCTAATTTATTAAAGTAAGAGATGTTTATAGATGATATGTTAAAAAAAATGCGTCTTGAGGAAAACGTGTTTTTGTAATAAAATATTCGTTTCAACAAGTTGAGAGGTGATAAAAACCTGACGTATTCTACAAATTTCTTTCTGTAAAAAGTTTCAAAGATGTTTTGCAACACTCTCTACAACAATATCTGTGTCAAATTTCATTCAAATCCGTTCATTACTTTTAGCGTTAAGCGCGATTTTCGTGACTCGGTACAAGGTCGGAACCCGCCATTTGAGAACCGCTGCCCCATAGCTCGGAAAGTAGTACAGTCACGTGAAAACCGATGGAATCCGAATGAAAACTACAAATAAATCTAATGTATTTATGATAATACGTTAGTGTATTTATCGTTGTCTAAATACAATCAATCGTGTAAAAGCTCGTCTCCGTTGACGGAGTTATTACCCATAAATTAGCGCGTTAACCTTAGTGCCCTAAATGATTGGAAGGAATAGATCTCAAATCAATAATTTTTAGAAGTATTGTTTGCTTAATCTGAGAAAAAGCAATCGGCTGATACAATTTAAATGTAGTTCTCACGCATGTATTATCCTGAGCTAGGATTATGAAAATCGTTTTATTAAAATTGGTTCATATACTGAAAAAACTAATTACATCACTTAGTTTAACTACATTCCAACTATAAACTGTAAATAACCGAGAAATATTTAACACTGAGCACAGCCATTATTCTTATAGTATAAAAAATAAATCCCCGTGTTCGCTTCACACATGGAATCTCATAAAAGTATCTATTTTATCGCGAACTGGATTTTCTAAAGCGATCTACGCTACCGATCCGACAACGATTTAAAACTTGTCGATCGATATTAATACTCTCAAAAACACACGCACACAACCGTACATACGAGAGAAAGAGAAGAAAACTAGGGACTATCACCTGAAGAGGATATAACGCAATTTCCTAACGTTCCAGTATTTTATACGTTACTAGCTGTACCCGCGCTTGTTGCTACGCATCAACTCATCATGTGCCTGAGCGATATAATTTTGGTGCCAAAACCAGATAATTCTGAACAACGATGTTATAGACATCAGTGCTCTATATCCTACCACTTCAAAGTCTATAGAAGACAAACAACCATACAACAAACATTAATTACTATATGGGGTTGTCTAGATTGATCTTCTTAACATTTCCTTTTCTTTATTACACAGAAAACTGTTATAAGTGAGATAAATGGAATAGAACCTGGTCTTTATTCTTGTTCATTGGGATATTAAAGGGTAGATTTATGATATTGGATTCCATCTTTATTTGCCTTTATAGAACGGCACGACACGATAGATACCCATTCTTTAGTTAAGAACATATCTCCGGACGACATGTTTTGCTTTGAGTATGAGGTCTCTCTGAAACACGTCAAAACTAAACTAGTCAAAACTAGTTTAGTACCAAAACCTTTTCCACTGAATTTCCATTTCAAAGTGTCTGTGAAAGACAAACAAATAAACATAATTTTTTTTAATATAATGTTAAGGTATAATGATGTTTAGTTTATAATGTCATGAAACTAATTCGTTTTGAGATTTTCTTGAATTTTAAGCAAAAATTGGTTCTTAAGACGGAGTAAATCTTCAAATTTGAATATTGTATAAGCTCTTTTTACGATAAAGCTTTTGACCATCCGACAATGCCACCTACAGATGAGATAGTCAACAATTAAGCCCGAAAAATCTGCTAGAATATAAAACATCAAAATGTTCTATCTCTATCGGGAGGTGTAGATCAGATCGCATCCATAACGGAACTGCGAGGCGAGAGAGAGACAAATCTCTCCCGCGAGACCAACCTCTGACTTCCGGGCAACTGAAAACTTGTTTCCTATTACACACCTCGCCCACAACTTCGTTACTCGGTTTATTTGCTTTCCTCTGTTACAGATTAATGGGTAATTATATTTCTTCTCACGTAGATATCGAAGGAAATGAAGTTCTTATTTCACTTTAAATTTATTGAGAAAGAAAATACATTTATTTCAACGTGGTAGGTCCTTTTTAAACGCATTCTGACAGGCCGGTTGGTCTAGTGGTTAGTGAACGTGACTGTTACACCGAAGGTCGTAAGTTCGATTCCCGCCCAGGTAAAACTTTTCTGTGATGAGCCAGAATGTTTGTTCTGTGTGTCTGGGTGTAAATATCTATATAAGCATGTGTTTAAAAATATATACATATGTATGTTTATCAGTTGTTTGATCACTAAAGTATCGCTTAGTTTGGGGTCAGATGGCCGCGTGTGAACTGTCCAAAGATATTTATTATATTATTTATATAATTATATACATTATTACTTCCCCAGTGTCGCGGCTGGCATAGACAAATAGCAACCATGACCAGAGAAAAAACAATAATCTGTATCAATATTCGAGAAACGACCAGGGTTTTAGCACTGTCTCTTAGCGCAGTACAATTGCAGGGTATGTAAATCATTATTGCAACTCACAACTGTCCCACTGCTGGTCTTGGGTCTCCACTCACAATGTGAAGGATACAGGCCGCAGTGAAACACGCTGGTCAAGTGCGGATTTTGGGAACTCTTAGGGAGAATTTTCAGGAGTTCACGATATTTTCCTTCGCTGTAAAAAGTTCTTTTGATAACTTTGAAAATTAGAGGTGCGCGCTGCAGGGTATGGACCCAAGACTTCCCGTTTGTCAGACCAATGTTCAAATCACTACGGCATTACTACGTACAAACATACATTATTCCCACACTTATTGTACGTAGACAATTAAACTAAAATACTATTGAGTTTTGTCTCGAATTTAGTCAACTGAGTCGAAGTATCGGTATGACTCATTGTGATTACCCGTTTATACACAACAGTAAAAGTTTGAAAACATATTCCTTAAGAAGAATTCCAAATTCCCTCATCACATTAAAAAGTTATAACAATTTTTTACCGCAATGAATATGAAAATTTGAAAAAAAGGAAGCGCAAAAAGCAATACGACACAAGAGGAAAAGATATTTCAAAATTAATACCAACAGTCCGTCCGATTTTGAGTCCTAATGTATTCAAATGCCATTAAAGTTGTGACAAAATGGAATAACAAAGGGCCTCGGAGTAATTGAATCGCTCAGAGATTTAAGTAATTATATTTCCCCAGTTCCAGTTCTAAATTTTAAAGTTCTCGCCGCATTCTCACGCCCAATTAGTAGAGTGTGAAATATTCAGTTTAAATTGGTTGAATTGATTAAAACTTGGGTGTTCCTATTCATATAGGTACCTGAAAGCTGACACTAGCCTTATCTATAGTTAGGTTAGTCAGTGTATATTGTCAAAGTATCTACTTTAATAATCTGTTAATGTTACTGACATACAGCCTAAAATCAATGCATTTACAACACACACACACCAATCTTTTTACAGGACGTCCTTATATAGTCTTGGGTTGCAATAGGATTTTTGAAAATCGTTCGCTCAAACGAACAATATTGGGAGTAAACGTAAATGTACTCCTTTTGAAATTCGTTGAATATTTTTTCAAAAAAGCCACGAAAAGAAGTAACTTCACTCAATAAAATTGGAGAAAAACACATACTACTAACTATCAGGTGGTTTCGTAGTCAAGCGCTAACTTGTCCGGAGTCCTCTACAAAGCACCGAGGCGGGCCACCGGGGGGGTTTTAGTGGGTAAGAATCCCACATACCCCGGTACTTCTCCCAAAGTGCCGGGCACCTTTTGAA
>DWJZ01004275.1:0-15586 GCA_018249125.1 Asbolis capucinus | reverse complement strand
TGACCTGGGTGGGAATCGAACCCACGACCTCCGGTGTAGTAGTCAGGGTCACTAACCACTAGACCAACCGGCCTGTCTAAGTTTTTAATTATATCAATTATTAACAATGTCCTTGTTGTTCCCTTATATTTGCGACAACTGGATCCGTTAACGGCTTCTAAGCACGTATGTCCAAACGAACCCGCATCGCGGCACCATAGGAAGTGGTGACAAAATCGCAACCGTTCGTAGACCGGAGGCTTGCATTGATCCTAAGTGATTCTGGATAGCCTAGTTTTTAAATTTCCTGCACAGTTTGACCTTGTCACTAAGAATTACCTATAAGGGTAAAGCCCTTGTTCGTGGAGCAATAGAAGTGCTGCATAAGACTAACGTACCTGAAACAAGGATAAAAAAATATTAGTTAAATGACAAAACTTTGCGTAATAATAAGTAAAGCACCCTGTTTTATTTCACATAAGAAATTGCCCTCACTTCGCTTCGGAAGTACCAGTTGCCACAATAAAGTAGTTATGGTGACATTACTGTAATAGTTAAACATGGTATCGCGAACTTATTTGAAGATAAGGATGTCCTCTATAAAACTGTAGTACGAGTACATCATGTTGTTCTATTGTCAATAATTACCGCAGCGTACGCGATATATGGATTTTTTCACACGTTGGGTTACATTATCCAAATTTTCACGCGGGTCCCTATTTTTTCTCGTATTAAATATAACCTATGTTCATCATGGATAATGTAGGTTTCTAATGGTAAAAGATTTTTTTAATCGGTCCAGTAGTTCGAAGCTTATTGAATTCAAACAATCAGACAATCAAATCTTTCCTCTTTATAATATTAGTGTAGACTGTAATTTAAAAAAGAACAAACATCCATCCATACTCACAAACTTTGGCATATACATATATGTATATATTAGCATGTATATGTACATATATTAGTAGGAAGGCAATAGGACAGTTCGGTGTTTAAAAGCTGATATGTTACTAGTAAAATACTTTCCAGTCCTTTTTTCGACGTATGAGATGTCGTTAAGAGAGTATTATTACTTTTTATGTGTTTTTACGACAATTTGACTAGTGGATGTTCCTCGAGCATGACCTTAATTTATGAATTTTGGGACCATTTTGAATACTCATTTAGTATATTACAAATGTTAGCAAAATTTTTCGACGATATGGTGCAACTGGGTCGAAATTTCCCCAGAGAATTGTTCTGATGTAGCTTAATACTAAAAGACAAGATTTTTCCTACAAAATAAATGGTATAGTAGCTTCTAGTAATTCCTATTATATTATGAGTTTAATAATAAAATTAATTACACTGATCATTTAATAATTGATTTTAACATAAACGCATGTATCTGAAAATATCGAAATTATATTTAAAAAAATAAAAAATAATTTCTTTTTCCCAAATTATTATTATGATTGATGTTGAACAAAACAATATACGTATGTATATGACAAATTCAAATATTTGACATTTATACCTAAGTATTAAAAAACCATCATGAAATAAATATCCATACATACATACATACAGGCCAAACTAACAAATCAAGAAGTAATAAACCTTTAAATAAATAATTAACTTTTAAATCATACTTAGAGAGTTAATCATAGTTTAGTCGCAGATTACAAAATTCATTCCTACAAACCATCTATAAAAGATTTAAGGTACTTAATTTATTATGATTGGCTCTATAAACCAAAAGACAATTTATTTTGATTGCAACTATAAAGTAATCAAAACTTTCATTTATTTGGTTAAAACAAAATGTCTTTGAGAAGTCAAATTAATGTATTAAAGTCAAGTTAATCCAGTGATTCTCAAAGGTCAGCCCACAAGTGGACCTTATCGGCCACTTGTGGGCGTGTAGTCCTACCTAGTTACTAACCTCGGGAACGGGAAACGGCCCGTCATTTGTATAGCATACCGCAAAGAATTGGAATAAATTACCTGCATCTACATTTCTATTCAAGTTTAATGTAGGTGTCTTCAAAACAAGAGTGAATAGGCTTCTTCCAAGTTAATACGCTTCACCATCTTCCAGTACTTCGCCGCTTACCACCAGGTGGGGCTGTAGTCAAGCTTTAACTTTTGATATGTAAAAAAAACCATCCCTCATTTTGTGATTTTGGTCTAGACATAATATCATTTCAAATCATTGACCTTGTAATTCGTGAAAACGCTTATATTTGCTTTGACTGCGAGTAATTTGTCTGAAAGGCGTGCTTCGTTAGCAAAAGCTGCGAATGTTATTAATTCAATTTTCTTGTTTCTTATTTGCACTTCACATCCATTCAGAATAATTTTGAATTTGTCAGGCGTGTCGCAAATGAACGAGGATATTTGGAAACGGTAAAGGTGGGCGAATGATTTCAATCTACAATTTAAAGTCTTCAAAATGTACTGTCTTTGATTTATTATAAAATAACATAAAATGTGTACATTTCAAATAGTATATTATCTAAACAGCTGCGATAACCTAGTGGTTTGAACGTGGTTCTCTCGAACGGGAGGTCCTCGGTTCAAATCAAATGCTCACCTCTAACTTTTAAAATCATGTACGTATCAGAAGTGTATTAGAAGCGATGATAGCCTGAAGCGGTGACAGCCTGGTGATCAAGAATTGGGCCTCCTACTCGGGGGGTCCGGGTTCAAATCCCAGGGTGCGCACTTCCGACTTTTCCGAGTTATGTATATGCGTTTTAAGCGTTTAAATGTCACATGCTATAACGGTGAAGGTAAACATCGTGAGGAAATCTGCATGCCGGGGAGTTTGCAAAACTCAAAGGTTTATGGAGTCTGCGAATCCGCACTTGGCCAGCGAGGTTGACTATGCCTTAACCTTCTCATTCAGAGAAGAGACCCATCTTGTGGAAAAATGCACTCTTAAGAGTTCTCCGTAAAGTTCTCGAAGACTTCACAAGTCTACCAATCCGCATTTGGCCAGGGCGGTGGCCAATGACCTGTACCCTGGGAGTGGAGACCCGAACCCAGTAGTGGAATAGTTATGGGTTTTAATGATGATATTTGAGAACCACATATATTTTTTAAGATTTAAATAATTTGTAAGGAGATTATTTGTTCAAAGGGACTTTAACATTAATGAAATTCGTGTATCTTTGAAAAAAAATACGATTGAAAATTAATATGAGTCGACGCTGATACTAATTATTATTACAAATAATTAATCTCCTAAGATCATCGATTTATCAGTTGCCAAATAACTCTTGAGAAAAAATAAATCACTATATTAAATTGAAACAAAATATAATCATTCATTCAGCTAATCCAGCCATATCATGGACTCAAAATCAAATTCTAACAATAATTTATTTGCTGAATTACGTAGGTGTTGAAATAACATCAAATAGATTCCGTTAAATTCGAGCTGCGTCATAATTTAATGTAATAACAATTGATTACAAATTAATAAGAATTCAATTAATTTCAAAGTTAATTTTTTAACAGTCAAAGTCAGAAAAATTCATGTAATTCCAATAATTTTATGGTTATTTCTAAATTAATGAGCGAGAGCATTAATGATCAAATAAATTTGACATTTAACTACTCATTAACATTATATGGATAAGGTATTAAACCGTCGTCTTGTCACGTTGTTTGAAAGAGCGTAAATACATAAAATAAACGGATAAACCATAAAATTCTTACTAACAAAATGTTTTATATAATGTAAGGTCTTTAGTTCGTCGCAGTGAATCTTTTACCATACGATAAACGATAGTATATGTATAATGTCGTCTCGACGGCCCGATGGCTTCAGATAAGCCAGTCTAAATATTCTGAACATACTATACTACGGTTCTGGTTTGGTAATCTGTTGCTATGTATTAGTTACTTACTATTACACTTACTATTTTCTGGTTCTCGCAACCCTGGTTTAACTGTTGGAGTAGTCTCAGATTCAAGGTGAAATAACGAGGCTTGCACCGTGATCCATGTAACTGAATCGAAATATCGTCGCAAAAAACATATTTCGTGAGAGCCCGTAACATAGCAGTCTTTCTTCAAGTGTGCGATAGCTGCCCCGTGTGGACGCTGAAGGTCTAGCGGGTACATGCCATACCATCACGGTGGCTCGGTGCGGATTGGTAGACTTCAAACACGTTTGAGAACCTTACGGGGAACTCACAGGAGTTCAGGTTTCCTCACGATGTATTCCTTCACCGAAAGAATGTGACATCTAATACGCATATAACTTTAAAAATTAGAGATGTCATATAGTTAAATCGTTTTGTAAAAATAAGAAATAATAAATATACAATAACAAAAAATTATAAAATTCAAATACTATAAATTAATTAATTTAATTTTCTTTTATTTACAAATTAATTTATTTAATTTAATGTTCTAACCATATGACATCATTCAAATATAATTTTATTAATTGACCAACACTTTGACATTTTATTGACATTACGTAAATTAATTTATTTTGTGACATATTTTCTTTTGGTCGTTATTACCTACTCTAACGAATTGATAAAATAAGAAATACGCTTCGCATGATTTGACCCAACCACGGTCAAACCATCACCGGTGTATTTTAACACTACATAGCAGACCATTAAATCTATTGTTATAACAAAACTATTTCACGTTAAGATTATAACCGAGTTTATACTTGCGTGTAAAACGCCACTTATCATATTAAATTATTCCAAAGTGCGTATAAAACGCCGAATTACGCGTCGTAATCTTCGGCACGTGTGCATTGTTGCTGTTTTATGTGAAAACCATGAATTGTACTTCAGATATTATATCTGTATTAGTACTAAAAATTTAAGCGTGACGTAATTATAGTACTACATATTCCTATTCCTACTAATATTGCGAACTACACCTAAAACAAAAAAAAAACAAAAAAATGTTATTCCAGACTACAATCTGTCTTTGTCCCAAATTTCATTCAAATCCGTTCAGTAGTTTTTGGGTGAAGGAGTACCAAACATCCATGGATGGATGTCAACCTCCGTATACTTTCGCATTTATAATATTTGTAGGATGTGAAGGTTTTTAGGGATGACTGGATGGATGATGGTTGGATGTATGGATGGAAGATGGTCGGATGAATGGAGGGGTGATACTTACATGAATGGATAGATATTTGTTATTATTAAATGCCAACACTACTGAACAGTGTGAATGAAATTTGGCACAGAGATGTAAATGGAATAGGCGTTATAATATGTAATGACAAATGTAGTATAGGCTACTCTTTATCAAGACACAAGCGAGCAAAACCGCGGGCAGCAAGTAGTGAGTTTAAGTCTTTTATGTTTCAATGACTTTCATACTTAATAGTTATTGGAATTTTTTGCTAATTTAGAAACCCCGACACAAAAAAGTGATGTTCTATTAAAAATTCTTTATCTGTGGCATTGTTGCTCACAAACGGATAAACTCATTTTGATATCGTCTCTTGTTATATGATTAGAATTTAGTATTGTTTCAAAATACAATGTTTATTATTCAAACGTAACTCAAAGGACTGAGCATTTTTTATCGTTATAGAAAGCTATCGTTATATGAAGTGGATGAAAATTGGGATTTTAACGAAAACCAACCAAGTTGTGCTAAGTTCTAAAGATAGGGAGTTTATCGTTATAAAGATTAATGTTATAAAAAGTTTACACTGTGTATATTAACATTTGTAACGCAGCATTTCACACATCCTAGCACAGGTATTTAAAAGGACTCCCAACAAACGTATATTTGTGTATTTTTGCTTATGATAATTTCTATTTCAGTTATTCTTGTGTTAGATATTATAACAGTAAAATTTCGTCACAGCCAAACAATGCTTAGAGCCGTTAGGGACAGGTTGGGAAAGGGCTTTGTGGAAAGAAAAAACACCTGATCGTGAGAACCCTCATAGTCTAGGGGATCTCATAGTAAAACTCGGGGTATTACAATAGAAACGGTTAATAGTCTTACGACGGTTGGCTTTCGACTAGTTTCTTAAATTTATTAAGATGTAAACCAGAGGTTCTCAAACTTTTTTTTTCTTATAGACCACTAGTTTCGCCCGTGGCTTTGCACTCGTGATAGGTACGTTGATTAAAAGTAGCTTGTTTCATTTCAGAATATAATCTATCTCTATGGCAAATTTCATCCAGATTGGTTTAGTGCTTTTTGAGTGAAGGAGTACCAAACATCCATCGAACTTCTCAAATTTTCGAATTTATAATATTGATAGGACTTTGAAAAAAAAAACCTACTTCAGATGAATTCCCTCTGCTGTTATAGGTATATCTACATAATTTTATAAAAAAAAATATAACGTTCATCAGGTATTTTTTAAATAACCAACATGACTACTTTCCAACGAAATACAGCATGTTCAAGAGTCGCTATAAAAATAAGGACTGCGAAGCTTTTTTTTTTGTCAGGTCAACTTTGACCCTCATCGAATCTCCCATGGTCCTCTGAAACACTTTGGGAACCACATGTAAACTCAATTTATACGTGCTCAATCTTCAGGGGTTCTTCAATAGCATTATATTCTTGGGTTCTTAGGAATACCGGGAACAATCTACCTTCAAGTTTCCTACGAGATCAAATATTTGAATATGCAAAGTTTGAATTTGACCGTTTTAGCCAAGTTAGAATTGAATATTTAATTGCATTAATTATGAATTAACTATTATGCTATTGGTTTTAAGGTTTAGAATGGTTAATTCCTTTAAAAGGGTATGTGTGTGTTATCAAGATTATATTATACTATGGTAAGTATGAGAAGGTGAGATTCACACGTGTGTATTATAATAGGAAGATTTTGTCGTAAACAGATTTCACTAATTTAAATTTTTATTACGTTTTAAAATTACTATAAATTATGTTGTATTTGAATTGTGTTTAATGAGATTAGCGGTGATAGCCTAGTGGTTAAGAATTCGGCCTCCTACTCGGGGGCTCGAATCCCAGGGCGCGCACTTCTGACTTTTCGGAGATGTGTATTTTGTCACTGTCAAATGTCACTCGCTATAACGGCAAAGGAAAACATCGTGAAGACACCTGCATGCCGGGAATTTTCAAAACTCAAAGGTATGAAGTCTGGTAATCCGCACTTGGCCAGCGTGGACGGCCTTAACCTTCTCATTCAGAGAAGAGACCCGTGCTCAATAGTGGGACGTGATGGGTTGAGGTAAAGATGCTGTATTTGATGTTAAGATGTAATAATTTCGGAAATGAAATCTAAGGTACTCAGTACTTTAATAAATTGTGAACAGATCAAAAGTATAAATTCATTTATTCATGTGGATATTAAAAATACACTTACGAACGTCATTTTTTTTAATCTACCACCGCTTCGGAAAGGTCCTATTTTGAGGAGAAGAAACGGCGAAAGAAACTCAAATCACATCCAGAAATGAACATAGGATACATTTTATCCCGTCTTTAATTTCCTTAGGGTGATGTACACATTTATGTGAACATAAACTATTAAAGATATAAAATCAAGCGGTATATTGTAGTGTAGCAATAATAGTACGTCGAATGTGACAAGTTTGAGTCACAAGGAACCGGGTTTATGTAGTTCATTAATAAATCAGTCAGTATCTAGATCTTGTGACGTAATCTATTAGGGCATCAAAAATTAACACGGTATTTCCGGCACGTAGATGATGATAGAAATTTCTAGGTTATGTGTGGTGTAAGACATAGCCGCAGGCGATTTAATAACGATAAACGAGCAGGTAAAACCGATGAGTTGATGATTAAAAAAATATTGTATAAATTCTACTTACATATCGTATTTGTCTTTTGAGTGCGCTAATAACAAAAGTGTATTTAATAGTTTTACCAAAATGGAACACTTTACAATAAAAAATTGTATTTAACCATTTACGGGTCTTGCTTTTCTATATAATATGAAGTAGTAAATAATCGACAGAAAGTATTATAATATTTTTTTATTAAGGATATGTATTCCATAATGTTACTAAAAATTATTTAAAAGCATGTAAAGTTATAAATAAAACAAGTTATTCTAAAATAAAGTTACTTTAAAGTGCCAATTATTGTTCACTCGAAACTATTATTATAATTACAATCCAATTTGTCCAATGTTTAATCAGTACATGAGCTATAGAGAAACATAATATATTCAGAATATTAGATTAGATAAATATCAAAACTGTATGTCTAGTAATGAGATTTCTCGATGTCGAAATGATCAACTGACACGCGTTCATCAAACATTCACTAATTAATGAAGCATATGAACGATATCATTAAACGATTTAACTAGAACAATTACTACACCGTTTATTTGAAGGAATTATATTATTTTATGAATGGTCAATAAATAGCCACGTGATGGTAAATGACCAGCGTCCCCGCATGCACTTCAGAAGAAGTAAAACGTCCCTGTAAAAGATGAGTCGTTTGGAAGCAGAGGCAAGAGGGTAATTAGGGAGAATATTCACGAGAATGCTATTCCCTTGTGACTATATAACCTAAATATGT
This sequence comes from Asbolis capucinus, assembly GCA_018249125.1. NCBI lineage: Eukaryota > Metazoa > Arthropoda > Insecta > Lepidoptera > Hesperiidae > Asbolis > Asbolis capucinus. Next base: position 7,081 of record DWJZ01004275.1, on the reverse strand, counting down.
ATAATTATGCGTCATGATTTTCTAAAAATTGTGTGTGGTCTGATTTACCTAAGTTCACTAGTACAGGTAACATAAACCACTTAAACATTCAAACTATTACGTATAATGATGTCAAATATAGCCATCGATTCAAAAACCCAAAGACAGCTTTAATATGAACGTATAAAAATAAACACAACAGAAGAAAAGGCGAAAGAACACAGCAAATCTTTAGAAATTCATACCTTTACGAACTATACAATGTTTCTTAATATCATTACAGTATTTGGGGAGTCCTACGCTACAAAGCAGAGGGGTTGTAATGGGGGTTGGTCTAATTCCACACCATCTGAATATGTCGCGTCCTAAGTCGTCGTATCAGCTTAAGCGGAGCGGACGGCGTGCTCATTTCTATCCAAATCGCGTACGCTCATAACTCGAGACAACATCTTGCCTCTTACGCGAGGAAATGAACGTAATTAATGTGATTAATCGCAAGTGGCGTCTTTGGGCTATTCGGCCGATGAGTAATGAAGCAGTGCGCCTTTTTTGGACTCATCCTCGACTTGGGTGAATGGTGCTTGTGTTTTATTGAAGTCCTATAACCTAGTTTGTGAAGTTATAGCCTAGTGTTTTGAACGTAAGCGTAGACGTCACGTACGAGTGGCCTGGTTTCAAACCCTGCAATACCTCTAAGTTTCAACGTCATGTGCATATTAGAAGTTGGTTATCACTTGGTGAAGGAAAACATCGTGAGGAAACCTTGAAAGTTCTCCATAAAGTTCTCAGAGGTATGTGAAGAATACCAATCAGCACTTGGCTACCGTGCTGGACTATGGCCAGTTCCCTTCAGATTATGAGTTCCTGAGCCCATCAGTGGGACAATCAGGGTTACAAAGATGATGATGATGAGCCTATTTGGTACTGACTTTGGAGATCCTGGGTTCGAATCTCGGTTGGAACAGGTATATTATAAATCTACACACATTAATTATAGACAACTACATAAAGATATATTATAAAACAGACATATTATACAGATATATTATAAAACGTCATACATTATTCATTGACAACTACATTAAATAAACCCGTATTCACTCATAGTGCGGGAGGCACAATGAGGCCTATTTCGTAAATAGCACAGACAATTAAAATAACAACCATAACTCGAGGTAAAAATCATTTGTCATATAAATACGACCTAGAATCGTACCAGAGACTTGTCACTTCGCATGCACTTACTCCCCGGCCGTTTATATAACTGATTATTATTTTAATGTACTGCAGAACAACGCCTGCCAGGCTAGTAGCTAAGTATGTTAACAATCGATCTCGTAAGTTCGCAATTCGAATTTGCGCAACTGATTATTGCGCAATACGCAAAGTTGCGCAACTTGTTTGTAACTAAACTGTCGCCATTAAGTCTTACCAAATAAAAACCAACTTATAAGTACATATATATTTGATTTTATTTTTTTATTAACACACAGAAGATGGCTACATTGACCTTTATGAGGCTTGTAGGAGGACTTTCAGTAGGAAAGAATTCGTGAGCACTGTCGGTTTTGATTGTTATCGTTAGAAAGCAATCTTTAAGCTATGTTTCAGGCCTACGGGCTGCAACAACTTCCGAAACTTGGGATTGATTTGGATTGAGTACTAAGCCCTCCACCAATCCACCTAGGCCTCCTCAGGATAAGGAGGGACCCGTGCTCAGAACGCGTTAATAAAAACAACATTTTAATTGTAAACTGGTACTTATGATTTACCATTGTTATATATTTTGACCCAGTTACATGGGCCCCAAGATTTGAATAGAACTAAAGACTACTAACAAACCGAAAGTTACTTTTTTTTGGCGGCAACGTGTTGGTGATTTAACTGACATAACACGCCAAATACCATCAAGAGGTCATTCTGCTCATTTATCGGCTACGCTGGTACAAAATCTGTTTACTGAATTATGTATTACTGATTTTATGTTACTGACGCAAAATATCATCAGGAGGTCCTTCTGCTCATTTGTCGGCTACGCTCACACAGAGCTGTACTAAATTAAATGCTCCCCCTCGAAAAAATAGCAATTTATCAGTGTTATTAAAATCCCATTTGACAGGCAAGCTAAACAAAGATTTGGAAACTTTGTGGCCCGATAGATACCTGTATTGTTCACGAGGCCCAAATTATTTGATTTCGGTAAGGGTACACCTACACTAAGCAGATATTCACTATAGTCTGTTTCTCTCATCCGTACAAAATTTACTATACAGCATAAGTTAAAACTTACTTTAGTTAGGTGACTGTGTCTGTTGTCCAATATTATTATCGGATAGTAAACCAATTTCGTAAAAATATATACGTTATAATAATTATTATAACTTCATTATAATATTGTTTGTTTATATGTTAATCACGGTCAAATGAATTAAAAAAGGAGGCAAAAGGTGTATTCTGTTTTAATTTAATAACGAGTGATAGAAGAAAATTGCCCAATCTCTAAGGTATTAATAATTGTATTAGAATATTAATTAAATTTGAAACTACAGTACAAAAACACAGCATATATTTTTTTATGTGCTCCACCATATACTGATTCTGTTATGTTAATTAATTTTAACTATATTTATTTACTACTAAAAATTGCCCTCGCTTCGCTTCGGAAGAAGAGTGAAGAAGAGTTCGAGAGAAGAAAAAAATCTTAATGTACAGAATTGACCCTGTTACAGCTTTATTATTAGTATAGATAGATATAGATAAGTGAACACTCATTACTCAGGTACTAGAAATATTTACAGAAAGTGCTTTTTTCCGCTAAGCGTTGAAAAATAGGGTATTTTGACATATACCTTAAGCTACATACATTAGGGTACTTATAAAAAATTAAGATTCTCTATATCGTGGGTCGCAAATAGAACGTTTATAATACATAAATTACTTTGGAACAAATATTTAACTGTCACGTAATCAACGCCGATCCGGAATCGATCCTGGGACCAACGCTTCGCATGGTCACCATCTAAGCTACAAGGTTGTTGTCACTCCTTAGCACAGAATGTATATATTAATTATTATGTAACATGTAAAAGCATAAGGTACGCAGTCTACGATGAGTCGAGTTAAAATTAAATATACAAATGATGTACTAAGGAGCGATTTGATAACTCCATTAATTTTAAGTAACCTTTAATTACCGAGTGCGGCAAATAATCCTTAAAGCACATTTAATAACCTAACACAAAATTTAAAAACTCAAAAACATTTAAAAAAGACAATGGAAGTTGAGAAGAGTGTGGGTAGGTCCTAAAAGAGTGTGAACGACCGGGGCGCGGCAGGACAAAAGGACGGTACGTCATTCCGAGAACTTACTACCCTCAATACAGGTAAAAATTTCGACGAAAACCCAACGTATACGGTTTCGATGGACCTGGTCTCGAAATTATTAATTTAGAATGAGTCATTAAAATGAACATGTTATTAATTATTCATTTATTTATACTAAAGGAAACAATTAAAAATGTGATATAACGCTATAGATAAGTATTTCCTTCTTATCATAAGTAATCAAGGCAAGAGGCATTACTAAGTTAGTGCGTCCAACATCTTAAGACTTACTATGAGGTGGGATCTATGTCAAGAATTTACTTTTTATAGGTTAAAAAAAACAGAGAAAGATATTAAATAATAACATTTATTAAAATGCGATAACTCAGACATTATCACCACTTACTATCAGATGTGATCGATGTCTAGAACACATACATATAATGTTAAAATCATCACCTAAGTTCCTTCCTACTTCTAAACAACATAAAATTGGATGTAACTAATATTCAAATGCAGTGTAAACTCTTTATAACATTGTCCTTTATAATGATAAATTCCCTAAAGTATAAATGAGCACAACGTCATTGGTTTACGTTAAAAACAACATATTGTTCATCCATTTCATATAACGATGACTCTTTATAACGATAAAAATTGCTCAGCCCATTGAATTTCGTTATGAAGAGTGAGCCTTATTTTTTTATAATTAAATTATTATGAACTTCATGCAATTGTCATTGAAATGTGTTATACATATATCACCGACACCAAATGATATTATAGGAATATAGTATTATAAATTAAATATGTTTAGATGACACTGGAATGTTTATAGTTTAATAATATTTTATATCAATATTAAGTATTTAAACTATTCCTATAATCATGACTAACAATGAGACTGGATGGAATTGTTTATTTTAAATACAAAATATTATTAAAATTTAAGTAAAATATTGGTAATTCTTTTTTTATGTTATTAGTAAGCACACGATCAGACTTAACGTGATCATAATTGAACCCAGCCGTATATAAAAGTATCTCTCAGAGACGAGGAGGTCAAACTACTTTTCCCAGGTAAGTCTTGTTTTCTAAAGGTAACATTTCTGTAATCAGTAGAGCAGTAGGTAAAGAATGAAAAATATATTGAAGCACACTCGAAAATTTCTTCGCAGGGTGGAGATATAAAAATAAAACGGAATAAGCATGAACCCGGTTGTTTGTCAAAGCAATTTTATTTAATTCATTCCAAGGAACGCTTCGCCGGCTGATTTTCTCAAAAGGACGAGAAAAAAGAATCGAAGCTTCTTATTTCCACGAGTTATTATTAGAAATGATTCTTGTTCTAGTGTCCCTTGATATTTGCAAAACAGGTATTAATTCAATGTGTAAAATAAAACTTATGCAGGTTTTTGCCGCGACTTCGTCCGCGCCAGGTGGGCAGTGCAGCTTCCATTCCCATACTGGTCGATATTTCAAAATGTTACAAAAAAGTCATGAATGTAAGCATAAAAAATAATCCAAAATAAAAATATTTCATTGCAAAAGTTTCAAGGGATAGATGGATATCTGGATGGATGTTTGTTAACCTTTTACGTAAAAAGTACTGAATCGATCTTGATTAAATTTGGCACAGAGATAAATTATAGCATGAAATAATACATATTCTAATATTTACCAAGGTACCTACAATACGGGCGAAACCGCGGACGGAAATTAGTAAGTTATTAACAAAAATACATCCATAATTCTACACGAAACATGTTCTTTAAACATATAAGAAACCTTTAATTTACGACACAACTCATCAATTTAAATGCAGATTAAAGTTAGAAATTTCACATAACTTAAGCTTCTTATGTGTTAGGAAACCCTTTGTCTACTTTGGTTTGAACGTGGGCGCTCACAGCCTTATCGAAAATAATTTATAATTTTACGTCAATTAAATATTGACGCCTCGTCACCATCTCATCTTCTGCTGACAAGAAGAGAAGACATATTAATATACTTAACAGATATGAGGGATTCAGAATCGATTTTGTCTGATCGATTAAATTGCTGACTGGAAGAAATATTTCTACATGCGATGGAATCTTCTTAAATCCTCTTACTTATTGATCTTACTTATAACTTTGCAGTAACCCAACTATTATGTAAATCTAAAATTTTTCTGTTACGTTAATATTATAAATGCTATATAACTTTTATCCGTTATCCCACGAGAACAAATACGTTTTCCTGGCTGAAAACTATCCTAGAAATCTATCCCTGATATGTTTTTATTATATGTATATATTAATCTTGGTGCTTCTCGCACCGTGAACGAACAGGCAGACAATTCCAAAAAGCACGTTCAGCACATCTATGTACTGTACTTTAAAATTTACAAAGATAGGTAAATTTAAGGTTATAAGTTTACTACAGTGTAGGTTAGTAGTTTAATACAGTTCGTAGTCTAGGTTAGCAGTAATACAGTTTTATTAGTACAAAATATACAGCTTTGTTAATACAAACTATACAACTTTAGTAATATAAAGTATACAATTTTATTAATATAAAGTATACAATTTTATTAATATAAGGTATACAATTTTATTAGTACAAAGTATACACCTTTATTAGTACAAAATACTCAGACTTAGACACAGAAGAATTAACATAGAACCTTTTCACGTCATTGAGTTTCCATAATGCTTTGAACGTTAAATTAATCTGTTCTCAGCCTTATAGAAGCCTACCCATCACTAGAAGCCCACAATTCATCTATAAGACAATAAGACTGATATAGTTACATGAATTCCCAGCGATCACACAAGCTGATAAACGGGTAACTCGCTCAGGAAACAGGGCATTATTTGCCGAAGCTATTAATCATATTCCTGAACGGCCAGCTCGAATCTGAATAGCGAGGACCGTTAATAACTGAATTACGTTGAATTCCTAGTCCGTAACAGTAACTATTACTAAAGATTGTGGAAATTGCTGGTAGTGGTCAAGCAATGGTAAACGTTGCTTGTGCATAACAAAACCATCAAATGCCATGGACGTGCTACGCTTCTGAGCTAGCGAGGAACGCCTTCTGACCCTGCAAAGATTTGGTTAAAGTGGATTTCCACGCTTTTTTCTTGTTAAACTACTACATTACAAGAAACTTCAGGTATCGAATACAGCTGAATGCTGCAACGCAGAACTTTTTCTAATAAATGTAGAATGATAAAAAAAATTAAAAACTTTATACTATCCAGATTTCAGGAAAGAGTAGCTGCCACCACTACTATTTTCCCTCCGTGCTATGCCCTTGCTAAAGACATTATCAATGCCTTGTAGACCAAGGATATATATACATTAGCGACAGTACAATTCCAGCTGTGACTGCATTTTTATATTTCCTCAAATAAATAACTCGTTTCTGAGACGTCGATCTAAAATCTGCAGGTAACTACAAAACTAAGTAGAGAATTCAATTCATAGACAAATCTAGGAATCAATAACTCCTAATACCTCCTGCAATAGATACAGGATTCGAACTTAAGGCATACTATTCAAGACACCAACGTTAACCGCTAGGCCACCACTGATACCAATCTTAGCAGTATGAACAAGCTAGAGCTTAGCTTTGAAATGAATATTATTTTGACCAAAAAAAATTAATAACCATTTTAAGAAAAACAGATTTAATAAATAATCATTTTAACAAAACAGAATTAACAATAAACAGACCAATGAAAAACAAGTCCGATTTCCCTCACAATTCTCCTTAGTGGAACCAAAACAA
>DWJZ01004274.1:0-15588 GCA_018249125.1 Asbolis capucinus | reverse complement strand
AATTTTATATATATATAAATTATTAAAACTTTTATTAGCATATGAAACAAAAACTTTGTAGCCCTTTTTATGACTATTACAGAAACAAATCACTATGACATTTAGCACAGTTAAAGTTTAGAAGGATAAGGAGTTCAAGAAGCTAAAAATGTAACTAAAAAATTAAATCAACAGATAAAAACATTACGCACACCACATTACATTTGACATACAAACAACTATTCAACATATTGAATTATGGGTGAAATTCAACCGCATACATATTCTTTGTAAATACTAGTTTCTGCACGCTACTTCGCTCGCGTCATGTGTTGAATAAAGCCTTGTGAGTTATCCCAGACTATTATGTATGTGTCCCTAGTTTAATTTTAATCCATTCAATGGTTAGTGCGTGAAGGAAACTCATACATCCAAACGTGTAAATGTCCAATAATTCCATCCCAGGGGAACTTCAAACGGGATAAAATCTATCCTACATTCATTTCCAGGATGTGGTTTAGCCACAAACAGCCCACCAACACCCGAGTCCCCCAAGCCACACTGACCCAGCACACCCCAGACCCACCTCCTGCCAGCTGTTCTTCTTCAGCCTCGCGATGTGCTCGTACAGGGCGTCCACATTCCTCACTTGCAGGCACACCATGTCCCAGAAGCCGCAGAGATCCTCCACAGTGGTCGGGAACGGTTCATCCGGCTGGGAATTTATGTTGTTGTAGCAGAGACCTGGAAGAAGTCAGCATATTATTACAACAACAGCAGTTACATGGCTTCAAGGCCACGGCTACTACTGAGCACGTGTCACTTCTCATACTGAAGAAGCCTCTAGACCTACTTCTCCTACGCCTGTAAGTCTCTATGCTCTAGCATACTTCATCTTGCTACTTCAATTGAGATTTCATGTCGGAAGTTTTTATGCCAACGGAAGGCCTTCGACATGGCTTGACAGCAATGAGGGCCAAAGGCTTTATGTGCCCTCCGATGCACGGAAGCGCTCATGATTTTTTTGCCACTAGTAGTCATCCATTCTGAGACAGACCGTGCCCGATGTTGGTTAAATTTTTCGATTATTCACGATCGCCTCAAGCCGTTGGGCTTCAATAGGAGAATAATTCAGTACTCGCCTTCAAATTGCTGCATCTTCTGTGTGGCCAGTAGACGTGCCTTCCCTGATGCAGACCTCAGGAGCCCTAGGACCTCCTCGCTGATGTTCTCCTCATTCTGAAATGGTACCAGCATCCAGTTAGCAACAAGTTAAAATTATTATCTGTCCCATTCAAAGACATCATCACGAGAAAATTTACCTAAGAGTGGTGTGTACGATTTTGTTGTATGATATCGACGTCGTAAGACAATAAGGGCGACGTCGTTAGACAATAAGCTCATATACGCCCTTATTGTTGGTTTTTTTCCGATTGTAGTCGAGTAGTTCATGACAGCATTTAACAGATAAAAAATAATTAAAAGAAATACAGCAAATGAAACTAAAACGTTTAACTGAAGTCTACATACCTCTTTAAAAGTCATAATAATATGGCACTTACAATGGTATAGAGCAGGGGTGCGCAACCATTTGAAACAAAAATTTTAAATTTGATTTTTGCTAGAGGGCCGCACATAGATTAGCATTATTTATCCCTAATCAAATCTATTTAGAGTTACTATGTAAATATTTGGATATTTGCTAAATTTTTGTATCATAATGGTTTTTTACGTTGTATTATTTTGTTTTGACAATGTTTGACCTTCTAATCATAAAAACTCTAATTTAAAAATGCCCAAAGGGCCGCATGCGGCCCGAGGGCCCTTGGGTTGCTCACCCCTAGTGTGTATAAAATATTAGATGATAAATAACAGAAACCTTCACACTATTTCCTATTTGATAATAAAATTATAGTGGTTAAGTTATAAATACGTTCAAGGCCAAGGTAAGAACGACGGACCTTTGAACACTGCAGAAGGTAGTTTGTAGAAAAAAACTAAGGTATATAAAAAAAAAACATTTTTCGTCCTTTATAGGATCTCAAATGGTAGGAGATATAGTACCCATGTGTTCAGTAACTTCGATCCGAATTTTCTAGAAAAGGTTCTGGTCCCAAAATGATATCGATCGGACACATGATTGCCGAGTTGATGTATAGCGACGGTCGCCGGGTAGTTCGTTTCTAATAAAACTTATTTTCATGAAGAAAAGTCTAGGTATATTTTTGTATAAATTTATATAGGTGATTCCATGACCAAGTAGGTTTTTCCTGCGAATCTTGAACTCGTGGGCATTACCACTTTATGTCCTATTTCAACGCCTTTTAGGAGTTATTTCGCAATAAAACTTTGATTTAGTCTCTGTAGGAAATTGACCATCATAATCGGTTCAGTGGTTAAAGCATGAAACCTTAACACACAGAAAAACAGACAGAGTTACCTATATTCAGAAAACAAATATTCTTCTGTCAGAAAAATTTGCCTCATCCTGGAATCAAAGAAAGAATAAAAGAAAGAAAAAGCTACTCCTCGCTCAGCTGAAAATATGTTCATATACCTTACCCATCTCTCTAATCATCACGGCTTTGAAACCGTATCACAAACAAGTGATGATGACCTGGTGTCCTCTAATATATTCGACAAATAAATAAAATAAAGCATAAAACTCACCTGTAAAATCTCCAGCTCCTTCTCAGCGCTGACAGCAAGCGCAATCAGGCGTTCAGTCTCCTTCTTCTCCAAATCCAGGAAGTAATGAGCATCCTTCACCACTTCCCCATTAGCTTCCCCGTTCACACCGTTCACTTCCTTAACAACATTGTCAGAATCGTTCAAACTTATCACAGTAACACCATTCGTCACAACATCACTTTTGTCACACACAACCTCCTCCGAATCAGTCTTGACTGGCTCTGGAATGTCTTCCTCCTGCTTCTGAGGTGACAGGTCCGATTTGAAACTCTTCTTCGGCGAGAGAATAGGGAGCTGCGCTCGAAACTCCGGCCTCAGATGCCTCAGCACAGGCAGAACTGTAGCATCTACCTCTGTCGGACTAGACAACATGTTCTCGCTGTCGAAGCTCTCGTTAGATTTCCTCGGCGACACCAACCTATCACTCGGGCAGTTCAAGGATTTCTCTGTCAACACTTTGAAATCGTCTTCATCGCTCTGACTCTTCAGTTTGTGTCGTTTCTGATTGAAGAACCCTTGCGCCAGCGCACCAGGGCCGTACAGTCTCTCCACCCGCTGCTGTATGAAGCTTTTCATTGGACTCGTCAATTTCTCCCCATTTTCTTTAGTAATTTCAACTCTTTTCGAGACGCCGTTTGATGAAATCGTATAAGACTCGGAACTGTATCGTGATTCTTTTCCGTTTGTCGTGACAGTCTGCCTGAAATTCGTTTCAGAGTAGCTCGATTTGAAGACCTCTTTAGCGTTGTCGATCTCGTCCTTCTGATGGAGCATGGACGCGGCAAAGTTCTTACTCTCGGTGGATATGTACGGACGACTTGTCGTAGTCATGCTGGGTCCGAGGAAGTCGTTCTTCAGTTGCTTATTTTCCGCAGCCATGTAGGCATGTAAGGGCGAAGCGAGATAGGGGTCAGTGTGCGCCTTGGTAGGCGCTTTAGGTGTCAAATCCGCGCGGGTATCATGAGGCCCGAAGGTTGGGACCAACAGTTTGTTCGCACTGACCGGGACTGGTACGAGGAGGGTGGTATTTTCACTGCGATACTGGTAATTGTGTGTGATGGGTCTGATTGGGGATGCTTCTCTGCTCTTGTTTATATCCTGCCGGAGCTTGGAATCGTATGTGGTGAGGTTCGTGTAGCCGTTGACCGAGCAGGCGAGATTCAAGTAACTTGGCTTCTTTTGGGGGATTTCGTCACGTTTTTTATGATGCGAACGAGATCTATGGCTAGCTGTGTCTACATGTATTTTGGGAGGCGGTTTAAGCAGATTCTCCTTTCTGGGCGTCGGCGTTTGGTCATCTGGCGTTCGGGAGGGTGTGACCGCTGGAGTAAGCTGAGCCAGGAAATTCGGCTGGAGGTTAGATGCCGCTCGTTCCTGGATGCGGGACGTGAAATCGCGGATCCGACTAGTCGTCGATGACGGTGTCAAGAGATTCAAACTTCCTGATGTGGTATCTGGAAATGAGAAGAATTTGCTTAGTCAATAATTTGACAATAATTTCGAACAAGGTACGGATGCCTGATATAGCTGAACATGGGAAATGAATGAGGATACGAAAAATGAAAGTAATATACACAATTGAGGATGATATGCAATGGCCCTCATATTGAAACAACATTTAAAGGAAAAAGAAGTTCAAGGATTTAAATAGGAACTAGATACCAGAACAAAAAAATAAACTTACAAGGAAATATTAAGAAATAATCGCACATATTTGTCTAACACATGCAGCTTTTATGTATAGAATCTCGAATGTATATTACGACATGTTAAATTAGTATGATATCAAAGATACCTGTTATCTATTCGGCTGCCAAGGTCTATCAGATTTATGTAATCAACATTTTTATATTTAAAAACTGATCAATACACATGTAAAAGCGTTAAAACACCCACAATTAAAATAAAGTGACTTCCATAATTGTATGAATTCTAGCTCTACTATATGTGGATGTATTTTACTAACCATAAAAACAATTTTTTGGTCATTCACCGTATTTTCGTCTATTTACGATGTGAAAAATATTTCTTTATATACAAGACAAAAAAAATTGATGAACTCAAATTTTCGGATATTGATTCTTTGCCCCAAAAAAACAATAACTCCCAAATTTATTTGTGATTAATTAACCAATTACACATACACAACATATATACTGATGATGAAAGTGTAACGGAGTCAATTCTGTACATTAAGTATTTTTTGGAATTTTTTACGTAGGAAGCCTTTGTTACCGATATGGAGACCAAAACAATTTATTTGGATTTACTGTCCGTCTGTCTTTCTGTCTGATTGGATTCAAGAAAAAACCACTGACATATTTAGATGGAACTTGCCATGATCAAAGTTTAAAACCAGAGAATGGTAATAGGGTAGTTTTTATCCTAGGAAATCGCTTTGTTTCCACAGGATAAGAGGTTAGAATGAGTATTGCAACTCCAAAACCAATACACCAATCTAGGAGAAATTTAGGATGTTCCTAGTTTATGTGAGGACAATGGTATTGGATACTTTTTTATAAATGCTTTGTTCCTGTGGAACAATTTCTAGTATATATATTATAGTATAACATACAATTATAGTATAACATTATACATTCTGAAGAATATGTATTATACAACATTAATTTAAAATGGTACAATTATATCTACATATCAATTATTTTAAACAAGCCCAATAACTCGGCTTCTGTGCAGGCATGTAAATAAAATAAATTAACATATCTCTGCATAGCAGACTGTGTTGTTCCATTTGGCACACATTCAAAGTAATTTATACCATTTAATTATTCATTAATACACGCACACATAGACTTCATTGTTGAATTTGAAAAGCACACATCATGGATTGTTGGCTTTATGAGAATACTAATGTTTTGTTATTGAGGTAATATTGTGCAAATAGATCTTATCAAGGGGCACAAAGACAGTTTTCTGAACTAGATTGTGTCATGTCGGTGCGTTCAGTTTTCTCTAATTTATTGTGGCCTTCATATATCCATGCTACACATGTATCATTACAACATATAGTTGTCCCATTGCTGGACTCAGTCTCCTCTCATAATATGAGGGATAAACCCAATAGCCCACTACTCTGGCAATTCGCAGAGTGGTAGACTTCAAACACGAGAACTTCACAGGTAAGTCTCAGGAGCCATTTGCAACTTTTTGGAAATTATAGGTATGTGCAGGGTACCAAGACTTACCATTCACTACGTCGTTGTAGTGAATGATAGTCGTCTATCACAACTAGGCTATGTAATTTGAATTATTGCTTTATTTGTGTTAACACCCAAGATTAAAAATAAGATAACAGGCAACTATTTATAATTAGCTGCAGTATTATATCATAAAAACATTGATAAAGATTGCAAGCTTATTGCTCCTTCATTTGGTATAATTTTATGAGAATGTCCGAATTTTATTACGATAATGTAATTTGTGATAAGTAACATGTGAAAATTGTTATATAAGCGAAATTATTGTAAGATTATAGAATATACAGATGTTAATGAAGATGAATCTCCTATTTCTGCCCAAAATCGCCTCTACTAGTTTTAGTAGTTAGTACACACAAGTTATATCTTCAAATAAATCTAAAAATAAATATTTTAGTCATGTTAAACATCTTAATGTGTTATTTCATTGTCATGAAGATATTTAATAACGTTAGTCATCGTAGCAGGAAACCTATATAAAGAAATCAGGCGTAGCGAGAGCATACGGTCCCGAGACAACGTAAAAGAATAAAACAAAAAAGGATATCACCCAACGAAGGAAAAGACATTAAAACTACTCACCGGCGCTGAATAATACAAAATCCAAGTTTTACACAACAAGCACTATATTTATGACACGCAAAAAAATATTTTCACACTTTGAAATACACAAAATGATACTCTACACAAAATTTACAAAATGACATTAAATCAAACTTAAATCACAAACGTCAAACTTTTATTTTTTTCGAGACGTCAGTTACACGCTGCCGGTGCTAAGCTTGTACCGTTCCGTTTCACGGTCGTTGAGTTCATAATGTTTATTAATTTATTCACAGAACCGTTTAATATGAGATTTTTTTGTTCATAAACGGGGCCTTAAGGTGAAATAGCGTTATTATAATTTTGATGTGCTCCCGCGCGTACACGTCAAGTGGATAGATGACAATGACCGAGGTGAAACAGACTTGCGTAGGACGCACGAGGTCGATATATGGAATTGTCTGTGTGTGTAGTTTCTTTGTTTGCATACATTTTGCAATTTGCATTGTATGTGATTTCTATCGACCCAGAAAGTTTATATGGAATTGAAGAAACAAACAACATTTGCCAAACAAGTGTGCCAAAAAAACGAACTTCGAAATATTTTGCAATAACTGTGATTCAGTCATCTTAGTGGCATACTTTTTTTTGCAATATGTTAAGTGGTATTAGATGTAAATAGATTAGTCACACCGTGTGTGAAATCTTTGCTTCCATACACGTTTTCACAGCAATTGTGTGAAGCAATGTTTTAGTTAAGAAAGTAAAAGTAACACGGTACTTATTGTCAATGGAGCTTGCAAATTACGCCAGTTTTTAGTAATAGCTTTCTAGTACTTCAGTATCATATGTTCAATTCACAGGCAATCTGTAGAAGTCAGTATTCCATAGAATTGTACAGAATGCCGGAAGCGGTTAGAAAAAGGGTGAAATAAAATTAATTCCTTATTTTTTCAAAGGTGGAATGGACTCCTCTATTTTGCCTAGTTTAGGGATGGGCAGGGGCGAAGGGGCTAAGGATAAGATGTAGGAAAGTGTGTTTTATTTTTTGTCTTTTACATATTATGAGTAAATGCTTGACGTTTATTACATTCACTATACAACAACCAGTTACAAACCACAAAGACCTAATAAAATGGAGTGAAGTAAAATACGCTCATTATTACATATTTAAATATATAACTATGAAGTTTGTAGCCTTTAGTATTATACCTTACGTATTTCTATTCAATCGTATGAACAGTTCACTCGATAGATAATCGATGCCGTATGAGACATATTATTTTATATGCTCTTAGATAGGCAAACAGCACATACCGCATATTAAGTATTCGCAGCCGCATATGGACACGTGCCTCGTCATGGGTTCTGCTAATGCGTTGCGGTAATTGAAGGACCATGTTAATAACTATCTACCTGCTACCTGCGACACGTTTTCCTGCCTTAACTAATGAAATTTTCGTTTTACAAAGTAAAAGAATAATAAAAAAATATTAAATCGGTGAAACCCTTATATTTTATTTTATAGTTTTATTTTTATGATATCGTGATATATTTATGTGCCTCTTAGAAGATCAAATTCAATTGTGAAAAAAAAAATGGATAAGGTAATACAATTTTACACTTTTTTGCACAGACTACGACGAATATAAAACATATACATATTATATCGGTGAAGTCCTTCTTAAGTAATGCTGTGACAAAGGAAAAAATATTTTATAGTTTTGTGTTAATTATGTCGTGAAATATTTATGTCCCTCTTATAAGATCAAATTCAGTTGTAAAAAAAATATGATTTATACAGACTAGTATTTTAGTTTTAAAACCTCAAAAAATAGCGCCAAAAACGATCTAGCTGATATATGAGGAAAATCTCACTTTTACTTGAATAATCAAATTGATATAAACAAACCGACGTCAAGATGTAAACAATTTATTATAGCTTAGCGGGCTAAAAATAGCTTTTTACACGTGGGCTATGGAAATTCCATGAAAACTCATGTATTTCAGAAAGTATGCGTGACAGGAAACAGACTGCGTGAACTGGAACGTTACGTTTAGCGTTGAAACATCACGGGCCGCGATTCTGAACGATTGACAAATGGTGCACAGATTAATGAAAAGAGACAGAGACAGATTATAGTGAAGAAATTGCGAAACTTCAGGGTTCGTAGTAGACTACGGAACTTTAAAATTAACAATAATATACCAATAAGTCGCCAGTTACCTAGGCAACAGATCGGTCACTTGGTTTTAAACTTTTCAAAGTCCCTGTTGTAATCTGACAAATATTTTTTTAACTAAGGTAAAAGTCGCGGAGGATTGGCACTTACGAGTACAGCACCGTCACTAGTCGATTCGAAACTGTAATCACAAGTATTTTTAACACTTTACGTATAATTATGAATCCATGATTTTTACAATTAGGTAATATATTTGTACTTTTTTCATTTTTACCACCTGCCACAAACTCTCACCTCCAACATGGCTGACTGGCAGAGAATGCCACTAGAAATCTTTTTACGTTTTTACATAAATAAATAAATAAAATTAGTCACTATGGCCTAAAATAAGTTCATTATGACTAAGGCTAAGTCAAAAACAGCTAGATACAGGATAAGCTACAATCTTGTACAATTGGCGCAACCCGAACGACGTCGATCGCATATAAAATTAAAATTAATATGCGAAGAATAATTCTTTATAATAACGGTTAATCCTTACCAAGAAACTTAATTTAACTATATTATATAAATCAGTTTTGTAGCGTATTTTCTAGCAATAGCTTTGGGACTAGAGTTCCACTTTATAACTAAAACCCCTCGCCTTATGCACTCTTGCTTGTAAAGTAAGTTGTTTTTCAAGTCCTTTTCGCTTCACAGTGTTTTTACACAACCAGTGCTATAATATAACCTCATAAATGTAATTCTTTTGAGTTAAATTTACATCTTCAAAGCATTCATAATTTAACCGCATAATACCGTTTCATACAAGCATTTATTTAACTTGCAGTGTATGTTTGTATTTTATTATGTTAGTATATTAGTTTGTTACGAGTTCGGGTCATACATATTTCGCAAGCTTAACCACACTTCCTCTTACACTACGGAGCTGTAATTTTTTATGAACCTTCCGTCCTGATGGCAAAGCATTTATATGACAAACATGACCTGTGACTTTTAGGATAAGATCTATGTCCTATGATAATATTGTCTGTAGACAAGGGAACTACTCAACGTTTAACAAACAGTTATGAAATTTTGCATGTCTCGTATTAGGGTTGTATAAATAAAGCTTGTGATTTTAAGTATTTTAATAAAGCTTGTTTATATTTGTTTTAATTATTTTAATGTTGGCTGTATGTCAATTTTCCTCATGGTTTATATGTCACCTGCGCGCGCACACCTAGAAAAAACCTGTCACGCGGCCATTTTCTATAAATATGTGTAACAAGCAATTTCACCGCTTTGTGCTTCATTGTGAAAATGTCGACAGCATATAGGAAAAATTAAATAACTCATTTATATTTCGTCACAAGTGTTGTTAAACGTCATATGATATGCGTGTCTTTTGATCATTACATAGCATACTTGTATAATCCTTTACTATAAATTAAATACCGTTAATGTTCCGTAGTAATGCAATTCAGAATGTTTCTAATAAGCTAGAAAATATTTCTATGAGAAAAGAGGTTTTAATCACACAAACAATAGATGGCGTGACTGGCTTATGAATGGTATAACGTGTGATTTTGACTTTAAAAATCTGTTTTATTTACCACACTCAGAATCGTTAATGATATTTAAATCGCTCTTTAAACTAGGGCACTACTTAAGTCAAAGCTCCTTATATTTTAGTAAAATGACAAAAATAGCGTATATGTGTGAAAAGATGCCGAATTTAAGCAAAATACTAACATTGCAATAAAAGAAAATGATTAAAATTAAAAAGTATAAGTAAGAAACGTATACCTTTCTTTAAAAGATAAGCAAAGAAAAGATATGAACAAGCAACAACGACATATAGGAAATAAAAGAAAACTCATTACAAATAATAAAAAAAAAAAGAAATTTATTATGATACGAAATAATATAATAAATGATAATAAACTTAAAAAAGTATTTATTTTAACAGAAGTTAAGATATTTAAGAAACTATAAAGAATATTTAAAATAAACATACATTCGATATTTAGTGTTAAAATAAACACGATAATAATAATAAGTTAATGAATGAAATATAACATACCAAATGAATACATGCCTTTGATAAAACGAAGAAACACACACACACAATTATTTACCTGAAAAATCTGTACTAGCGTCCACATCTAACGAGCAACTTCCGATAGAATCAACTGATTTATCCATTACTTTTACTACCAGCTTCTTAGCACTTTGTTTCAACAAATCTGCTTCTTTAACTTCAATCTCATATGCCCCTATACTATCCAGATCAATTTCCAAATTCTTCACGTCATTTGATTTAGGTGAAACAGTAGAACTTGGTATTTTTATATCAGTTTCATCAGTGTTAATTGTTAAAATTGAATCAGGTTTTATTGCACTGTTCAAAGTGTCGTTTTTGTCTAAAATCAACGTGCTCTGACTTGTAAAGTTACTCCTTATAGGTTCTATGTATTCTACATCGTCATCGTAAACGAATAAATGATTGGTATGCCCGCTCGGTCCTTGTACGTCGGTCGCGTCAGCTGGGACCGCATCCACTACCGTTTGAGGCTTACAAAGGCTTTTATAGTAATGCTTTTCTAATTTCTCTAACTGTCGCCGCGTATTAGACTGTTGTTTGCGCACCGAGTCAATTATAACGGGCAAATTCAACAGGTCCGGAGTCTTCTCGCGATTATGAGGCGATATCTCTCGTCGGAACAGCGGCGAATCGTCGCTCTCGAGCTCAAAACGCTTGTATTTCGATGAGCAATAGTCATCTATAGATGATGTATCAGACTTTTTGGAATCGAAGAATGTGTCTAGGGAAAAGAATGATTTCCGTTTCTTCTTAGGTTGGCTCACCTTCTCAAAATTTGGAGCTACGATCGGATCTCCAGATTTATATTGCACGTAAATATTACTCGTGTTGACTAACGATTTTGGCCGATTTTCCTGTGGCAAGCTCAACGGTACTCTGTTAGTTTCGATTTTCCGAGAGTCCAAGCTTAATGTTTTGCGAAATCTTTCATTTAAGTTGGCAAGCAAAAAGTGCCTTCGTTCGGTTGACTTCGGCGTCACGTTGTAAGAATTTTGCTTGCTGCTGGATGGTTGGGCATCTGGAATGTGTTCTGTGTATTTGAATTCGATGTCGTTCTCTGAGGAATCCCTTCGATTGCCGGCTCCGTATGGTTCCGATGGGCAGAGAGAGGACTGTCTCTGATCAGGTCTGTGGAAGGAGAAGGATCCTCGATTGGAAGATGACTTGTTACGATCACAAATACAGTTTCCCACGCAGTTTAATTTGATGCATGTTCTCTTATCAGGTTCTAGGGATACTTCATGACTGGGGTTTGGAATGTACGTGTCTGGTCTGTGTTTGTGGATTAGAAGATCTTGTCTTATCTTCTCTAATCTCTCGTCACCATTGAGTCCGCGGGTATATTTGGACTTGGGCGGTCGAAAGAACCTAATGGATCCTGAGGCGTGTGGATCGATGGATCTCCTCCTGACAAATGATGGAGAATCCGATATTTTGTTCACCCCCAATAGAAGAACTGGTGATTTCTTGTCTTCTTCATCAGGAAGATCGCTGCAAAGATAAGATTTATAACATTAAAATTAACTTTTGCGTTACTATTAATTGTAGAGCTTCTTGATTGTTTTTGAAGCTATATTTATGACGTCAAATATATCTGAAGCTTTAAGCAGTCAGTGATTGTCAAACCACAGACAAATTACTAAAATTTTATGAATTGTAAAATATTTATTTATATTTATATTAAAAGTATAAAGTATTTATATTAATACAACCAATTAATAATATGCACTTCGTGTATTTTTTAGTACCGAATGGTAATGGGATTCAAATACATTCTTTGAAAATTTAAAAAGATACAAAAATATATGTTTTCTGTACATTTAATATTATTACAAACATACAATTAAATAAAAATAATATGATTAATGACGCTGTATTTTGTTAATTCATTAATCAAAAAATGCAAACAAGCAATCAAAACGAAATTAATAATTAATGATTTAATACAAAACAAACATAAGCCACGCAATGAAAATAACATGAAAAAGAAAGAAACAAAGAAAATAAAAGATATACTTACTGAGCAAACTATGTTTGAAAGGATAGGTGTTTATTCTGACACTTGCTTCATATCAAAAATAAATAAACTTCCTATTAAAATATATAACACTAAACTGCCTTCGCTTTGGAAGAGACAGTTACCAGAAAAAGGTAGTTATTGTGACATAACTGTAACAGTCAGACATTTGGAATCGCGGACATATTTGTAGATATTTACGTCCTCTATAAGACTGTAGTAAATCACTTGTATCTATTGTCAGTAATTACCGCAGCGATATAATATTTATACATTATAAATATAAATAAATGTACATATCTTTGGACAATTCACACACGGCCATCTGAGCCCAAACTAAGCGTTAGCTTGTACTATGGTGATCAGATAACTGAGAAACATACATACATATATATAATTAAATACATACTTATATAGATATTTACACCCAGACACATAGGACAAACATTCCTGCTCATCACAGAAAAGTTTGACCTCGGTGAAACTCGAACTCACGACCTTCGGTGTAGCAGTCAAGTTCACTAACCACTAGACCAACCGGCCTGTCAAATATATAATTTCATAAATATATATAATTATAAACTATATAATTTCACACGTTGGGTTACATTATCCAAGATTTTATATGGACCCGGAACATTTTTGAAAATATATTATAGCCAATATTCTTCAGGGATAATATTCTAATGGTAAGAAAATTCAAACCGGCCCAGTAGTTTTGGGAGTATATTCTCCAGAAACAAAGAAACAAAGAAATCTTTCCAGAAAATCAGTTCTACAATACGAAGGTTTTCTGCACGAGATTGCGGACAGACGAGACGTGGTGACAGAGCACCGGTGTCTTTGACAAGTTTGTTTACAATTCTCTGGAAAAGGTTTTGGTAGCAAAATTATATCGACCGGACACATGGAGAGTTGATGCGTAGCGAACGCCGGGTGCAACTGGTCTATATATAAAAAAAAATAGTTTGTTTGTCCTTTATAGACTCTGAAATGGTAGGAGATAGAACATTAATGTCTTTACCAACTTTGTACACATCTCTGGAAAAGGTTTTGCTATCAAAGTTATATCGACCGGACACGTGGTTGACGAGTTGACGCGTAGCAACGCGCTCACGGTATAATGAGTTATGTAATAAAAATATACATCACTAGTGCGTTGACATAGCAACACTGAAGAGGAACTAAAAATTTTGTTGTATGGAAAAATATATGAAATATACAATTTATTTGCGTTTTGAGAGCACATAACGTGTCTATATGCAATATTATTGTAATATAACCGCAAAGTAATATTATTTTATAGCCGGAGTCCATTAACAGTAACATATTGAAAACATTAATAACGTCCACATAACTAAAATACTATCTCACTACTACTACTGTCTCAAAGAACGGTAGGTTCATATATATATTTATTTATCACTAACAGTATCCCACCCGGAACGCATTGCTATACAGCAATTTTTTTTTATGGGATAAGCAGGCAAACAAGCAGGCGGGTCACCTGATAGTAAGTGATCACCGCCATGGACATTAATAACCCCAGACAATTTTTTTTTTTTCACATTTTATAACTTAATGCTTCACTACAATCCTACCTGATGGTAAGTACATGATGGTAAGATGGTATGTAATCCTTGATGGTTAAGCGTATTAACTTAGAAGAAGCCTATTCACTCTTGTCTTTAAGACACCTACATTATACTCGAGCGGAAACACCGACGCTGGTAATTTATTCCAATCCTTCGCGATACGCCATACAAATAGACTGGGGCGTTACTAATGCGTTGCCTGCCCGGAAGGAAGGCCCGTATATACGGGGAAGAGAACAACAAAGGAAGCGGTACATTGCCAAAAGCTACTGGTGTCGGTCGAGCGACCGGCTATCAGCGACAGGTACTGGCCCCAGACACCAACAACATACCACTTCAGGACGGGAGACAGAAGAAGACTGACTGAAGTACGGAGAAAATCAGAGGAAAACTCTCAAGCCCCCAGCTGGAACACGAGAACCATTTAGCGACTAATTCAAGCGAGAGAGTTACCACCCTAACACCAGCCAGACGGGCTTTACAAAAAGAACATCCTTTTGCGAATCCCTATCACCGAGCAGCTGACTTCTGTACGCCTTTTATTTGACAACCTGGTAGGCCCATGGAGTTGTGCACTATCCATATAATTTTAATGCCAAAACCTTTTCCAGAGAATTCTAAACAAAGTTGCTTCAGACATCAGTGCGCTATCACCCACCATTTGACAGTACATATTGACAGATAAACAAACATAGATTTTTTTATCTATACACATCGACGGCTCCAACATAAGGGTTAATGCAATTTGAGCATTTTCACTTTATTGTGTTCAGCTTTTCCTTTTACAATAACTTAGGACATACACTGAAATCCATACTTTACATGCGAAAGCTTTAATGTCCAGCTTTCGTGAAAGAAAACAGTTAATAATAAATAATTGGAATATTTATTTGATGTCCCCCATTGCGTGCGCTGAGGTAATTAGACTAAGATAGTGATGCCAGAAATATATCGATAAAATATTATTGTACTTGAGCCCCAAGACAAATTTCTCCTGTTATCGTTCACGCCAAATGCTAGTTCAAAAATGTACAAGAATGACGTTTGATGCAGACAAATATGTCGGCAGTTTCTTCGCAATAAACGTCATTCCCATACATTTTTCAATCAAGCGTGTGCGATAACTGTAAAGACATTTGTCTAGGGGGGCTGACATAACAATGTTGGGTGATAAATGCGTTAATCAATCCATAGACATCCATTGACAGGCCGGTTGGTCTAGTGGTTAGTGAACCTGACTACTACACCAGAGGTCGTGGGTTCGATTCCCACCCAG
>DWJZ01004273.1:0-15592 GCA_018249125.1 Asbolis capucinus | reverse complement strand
GGGTGTTCTTACGCATCAACTCATCAACCATGTGTCCGATCAATATCATTTTGGCTTCATAGAATTCTGAACAGTTGCTAGAGACATCAGTGCTTTATCTCCTACCATTTCAGAGTCTTTAAAGGACAAACAAACAAACATTGATTTTTATATATGTATAGAGAAATTATGTATTATTATGTCCCTTCAGACGAAAGCGAATGTTAGGTTGGGCGTATGAATGTGTAAGATTTAAATATGTTGTTATGAAAAGCAATCTTCGTCATTGTATGACATGATAGCAATCACGTCGATTTCTTCTAGTAATTGATGTTGATAACTGACAAGTATGAGAGGTAATTGACCTCTGTTTTGTGTCCTAGGCATCGGTTGGGTTTAGTACATCTACTAAATACGTTTGGTAAATAACTATTTTAGCTACTTTTTTAATTTTCTGGAATAATATATAGCCTATGACGGTCAGAGTCATTATTGTATGAGTCTGTACACATTATTGAATAGATTTCGAAAAGTTATTACCTACATTAAAAGTTATTTCATGACGAACAAACAAAATTTTTCGCTTTTTAATATTAGTTACTTTTGTGAAACTACAAAAACTTGTTCCTTTTTTGTTCCGCGAATAATGACGTTTTTTTTACTTTCT
Source organism: Asbolis capucinus (assembly GCA_018249125.1). NCBI lineage: Eukaryota > Metazoa > Arthropoda > Insecta > Lepidoptera > Hesperiidae > Asbolis > Asbolis capucinus. The sequence goes on along the minus strand of DWJZ01004273.1, from coordinate 14,946 downwards.
CCGATTGTTTTATCAATAAAATGTGTCAACATTTAAGCGGGCTTTTGTAAAATTGTGGTAATGTCACTATTGACCCCAGTTGGGTGCACGGCGTATGCTTCCCATCTTTCTCTTTACCGCGCATGGGGATCTATCACTTCTTAGCCGGCATTGTGTTAATAACACCTAGATCAAGGACGCTCCACCTTTTTCACAGTCGGGCCAAACTGAGGGATGATAATTTTACTACGGGCCACTAGTAATTCCTAGTTAATTACTCTCAGGACTTGCGTAATAAAAAAGTTCTAAAAACATACTTGCGCGGGCCATTTAAAATCCGTTCGCAGGCTACCTTATGGCCCGCGGGCCATGGATTGAGCAGTTTTGTCATAGACGGTCTTCTGTTCCTAATGATGATGATTGACTGGCAGAGAATGATTTTAGCATCAAGTTCATTCCTTTTGTGCCATTACCTTACGTAAATGTGGTTCAATAAAGAATATATTATGTATAAATAATGGGCAGCAATGTTCTCTTTGATACAATCTGGTGATTCGTCTGCTAACAGTCAAGGTACTGAGGCATATACTATGACATAATGTAAAGGAAATATATAAACCTATATATAGTAGCTTTTTATAGTATAATCGATGGCGGTATCTCGCCGCTCGTCAGTCACTTGCTGGGGCGCGTAAAATAGGTCACTTAGTCAACATTCACATATATGAATATTTAATATACAATATAGGGAATATAATAAATATTATTTTGCGTGGCAATATTATTTTATGCTTAATAATACTTGAATATATGTATATTTACTATAAAATATAGGGAATATAATAAATATTATTTAGCTTGACAGTATTATTTTATGATCATTAATATATGTTTGATGAAGTTAATTATGAATTGTGATGAATTTGAAAATTTCATGGAGACTGTATTCAACTAGTGAATAGTAAATAAGTAAATAAATAAATGGAAATAAATATAAATTAATAAAATTATAAATGTAAATACATAAGGGTTTATGCGCACTGCAGCAGCGTGGTGGAGTATGCACTGGGCCAATCACGAGGCCAATCACGACTGGGCCATTTTTGATGCCAAAAAGAACTTCACACTCATACCTCGTCACTAAAATTCCTTACGACCATCGACTAAGTTAGAATATACCGAGTTACCCTAAGATCGCAATAAAAATATTTCCATATGAATTGCTAGAAGGAATAACAAAAGGTAGAGTCACTTCACCAACTTTGCTACAAAACTTGTTGACCTGATTGCAAAGACAACTTGATATTTTAGATGCTTTACGTCAGTTTCACTTGTCCTAAATCGAAAGTTTGTAAATATGTAATGTATAAAATAAAATCTATACTTATTTATAGAATCGATTTCTGTAGATGCAAGTTTTTCGAATACCGGATGAATGCGATCTCATGTTACTTAGTGTACACCTCATGTTACTTAGTGTACACCTTATCATTTTTGACTTCTTACAGGTTACTATCCAAAGGTTGTCTGGTAAAGATTGCCTTTTGTGTATGTCCAACTGTTTGTCTTTTTTATAAGCTTTTATTTAACTTTCAGTCTATGTTTGTATATTTGTTTGTTACGGGTCAAATTTTGCATGCTTAATTAGATCCACTTCCTCTTACACTGCGGATCTGAAATTTTGCATAAAGTTTTCATCTTGATGACAATGCATTTATATGACAAGCTTGACCTGATACTACATTTAGGATTGGCTCCAGACGAAGAAACTCCTCGGCGCTTAACGATACAGTTATGAAAATTTGTGTATTTCACTGTATTACGGATCAAAAAAATAAAAGCTTGTGTTTTAAAAAAAATTAATAAACGTTCTGTGTTTATGGTTTCTCATATTGTGTGTACAATAAAGTATATTCTGAGTTGTCTGGGCATCAAAGCACGGGGTGACGCTTAGTTTGGGATCAGATGTGTGAGAGTTGTCCTGAGATAATTATTTATTTATACATTATAAACGTTGCGTGAGTGTTGCGCGCGGTCATAAAAACCGAAACCGAAAATAAAGTTCCGAATGTTCCGATCCGTACCCTACTTTTATGAGCTGAAAAGTTAATGGTTTCCGAAAGGGCACATCGTTGCATGGAGGAAATAGGCCAATGAATAATGTTTTTTAGTAACCAATTTATTCTAAAAGAAGCGAATGAAAGTGAAAGTTTTGTCGTCAATTATACTATACATTACATTATACTTATTATGGCTGTGTATACGCAATATGTATATAATTATATGTCGTAGCTTTGTTAGTGACGTTGCATTGAAGCGAAGGGAATCGGGTATGATTCCCGACCGGGGTAAACTTACGTGGCACATAGTGTTTGGTCTGGAGTCATGGGTTTTATTGGTGTGAATGAAATGCCTATGACACTTATGACACGGGGTAATTTCTACTGCCGGGCTGTGAGTTGGAAAGGTTTAATAATTTATAATGGAACTACAGTATAAACATCGATTCATCCGTCCGTCAATCCTCACAAATTTTCGAATGAATATTGTTAGTAGCAATGTAACTAGGACCACCAATCCGCACTTGGCCAGCGTGGTGGACTATGGCCTATGGACAGCTATGATTTGCAATGATGTAAATAGGTAACTGGTTACTTGGTTTGGTTAATTTCTTGATCATTAAGCGAGCTGTTAATGCCTAAGACGAAACATATTTTTGGGAATTTAGCAAAGTAATCCCCAAATTAAAACGCTTCGATTAAAACAGCTGTTTAGAGTAAGATTAATGAGAGGTTTTATCCCAGTCACGCTCAGTTTAATACCTAAGTATATCTTAAAATACTCCGCAGCTTCTGAATCAATTCTAGGCACTTTACTGCCACAGTAATGCAAAGTATTAGCGTAATGTGAAACTGGCGGCATTAGATTCAAGGCCCACTACAGAGCACGGTTCTCTCGTCATTCTGAACCCTAGAACATACTCCACCACGCTGCTCCAGGGCGGGTTAGTGAAGGGGTTAGAGACCAACCCAAGTGTCGGAAGTTTTAATGTCGCCCGAAGACTTTCGACATGGTTTAACGATTGTTATCTAACGATATCAAATGGTGCGCAAAAACGACTTACGTGTCCTCTGAAGCACGAAAGCGCCTATGAAAATGTTGCCACTGGCGGTTACCCGGCTTTCTACCGAACACGACCGCTAGCGGTCACACAGCTTCCTACTGACCACGCCCGCTGTTGCTAACTTTTACCGATCGCGTACAATGGAAACAAGCCGCTGGGCTATGAACGCCTCAGATGGTCTATTCTATAATGTTTTGTTAATATTTCTGAGAAACCCTTTAAAAATGATAGATATATATAAAATCCCAAATCCTCGACATTTTCAACCGCCCCCGCATTAATGTCGTTGCTTGCGAATAAAGCGATCGATAACCTCTTGACGCGAACGATTTGTACTGAAACGGACCTAGTTTGAGACTTGAATTGCTTGGCAACAGCGTGGTTGCTTAGATAAACTGTAACTCACGTAACGTCAATGTGTTACGTTATGTTACGACTTACGAGAGCGATGACTTGTGTGTGACGTCTTACGGCTTATATCTGCATTGACGCGTTAATTAAGCCGTTAAAATGACATTGCACTGATGTTGCAACAGGCTTCGCGGGTGGATGTTACTTTACAGTACGGAAGCAATGAGTTATGTATAACGTTTTGGGTGGTAGATTTATGTCTTAACTGCAACTGCGTTAGGTAAGGCGTTAAAATTACATCGCAGGGATGTTATATTTTCTTACTTCTAATACATCTCTTCTCATACTGAGAAGGTCTAGAGCATACTACACCGGGCTGCTCTAATGGAGATTGGGTTAGTATCTCTCCAGGGTTAATAGACAACCGCCCGAAGACTTTCGACATGGTTTAACGAGTGCTATCTAACGATAACAACCGACACCGATTTTCTTGCCCTCAGAAGCACAAAAGGTTCATTACATTTTTGCCACTGGCGATAACCCATCCTCCTACCGACCGCGTTTGCTGTTGCCTAACTCACCCGATAACTCATAACGACCCATGCCACTACGCTATACACGTTCAAGTTTTACACAATATTAGCATTATATTGCATGGTTATTCAATGTAATCTCGTTACGTAATAGTTCGTCGTGCATCTGGGCTTCGCTGTACGCTGGAGCGAGTGGGATTTTAGTAATTTATTGAATATCTTAGATCAAGAGTGAGAAGAACCAGATTCGATTTAATTTTCAACACGCAGATATTAAGAGTATAGTCATAATAAACGCGTATACTTGCACCTCCGCACTATTTCCTTTTGCGGGTAGGGTTGCCAATTTTTTTATATAAGAAATATTGTTTTTTGTCTGACAAAACACTATTAAAAAGGAAAATAAATAGTATTTCTTTTATACTTTACTTTAAAGACATATTTATTGTGCCTCTGGCAACACCTATACAAGGTAAACATGAAAAAGATTCTGAAAACAGTATATTGCATACATTTATTTCAGTAAAATGTGTAATTTACTCAAAAACAGTATGTTAATACTAGTCTCAACATTATACCTGGCAACCCTATTTGCCGGTGATATGGACAACTCCAAAAACAACACCTACTCGTATGTCTATAAATAAATATTTATCTATCCCATCAAGATAGAACCTGGGAGCTCTTTCTTCGCTGACAGCGTCCTTACCATCTGTTAATAGGGTAGGGCATATAGTATATAGTAAGTAGTACCTATAGAATTGTTATAAGTAAATGCCATTAATTCCTATCCCAAAACAAAACTTGTACGGCACGCTTTCGTTATGCATTAAGTTCCATCCGAATAAATTTTGCATGCAAACTTTTTCATATAGCCGTCCGTTCCGCACATAGAACTGAAGCCAAATCGTTTGTTCGGAGATTTCAATCTCGAGTGGCATTCACTGCCAAGAGTGTGATATTGGCGACATACCTTGACTGGTTATAGGTATGATCGAACAATGGAGTTATAATATAAGTTATAATATATAAGTTATATATGTTTTATATTGCGCTAATGTTTGCACATTTCAAAGGAGTTCATATGTGATCAACGAAGTTTTGCACCATCGAACGCGGTCCGTGGAGGGATGGGTGTGTCACCCTGTGAAGCTGTCGCTATTGGCAAAAATTCATGAACGAACCTAAAGCCATTGGTCCTGGTTGTTATCATTAAGTAGGAATCGAAAAGCCATGTCGGAGGCCTTTCAAGCTACCTTTGGGTTCACCACTAACCCCTCCATCCAATGACATTGGAACAGCGCGAGGGAGTATGCTGTAGGCTTCCATCAATTATGAAGAGGGACACGAACCCAGTGGGCCATTAATGGATTGAAACTAGGAAGATTACGAATCTTTGGTTTTTTAGTGGATAGTTTTTTGGCAAGTATTAATTGAATTCAATGGTCTTCTTGTTGGTCTAATGTGGTCAGCTGGAACATAACACATTTGTACCAACCGTAATATTAGTTTGTGGTCCATAAAACGAAAAATAAATATAATAATAATATTATTATGAGATGGTAGTAAGACCAAAGCAATACTGCGTTTAAAGTTGGTAGTAAAACCCCCGAATGGTTTGGCGCCGAGGCAAAAATACATACTAAAAGTCAATCGGATCCCGTATTCATCGAAAATTCAAAGTTCGTTTCGTGTCTCGCGTTGTAACGAGCGGCGGGCTTTTTTCCCTCTGCTTTCAATATTTAAACCAGTTTTTGCTGCTGTAGCTTCAAAAAAGGAAAAAAATATATGTAAAAACTATCTATATAACTTCTATTGAACGCCCTAAAGTGCCCTAAACCGTAGTTAGCAGGGCCTGCAAAGCGATAGTTTGATTCGATTCTCGGCCTGGGCCATTTGTCAATCTCTATAATCAATAAATAAATATCGATATTTTATGTTATGAAAACATTGAAGTTTCGCTTTTAAAGAAGATCATATCGTCACTTCCCATCAGGAGGGTTTGTAGTTAGGCGCTAATTTATTGACTGCAAACAATAAAACCCCAGTTCCTTTTAACTGCCGACAGCAATCGGCTACATTCCTAATTAGCTTAAAAATTAATATCGCTATTGTAAATGTCTGCATAGATAGTCATGGCTTCAATCGTATTGGTCCACCAAAAATTGCTTCATTCGATTTGCACATCAGCATGTTTTACTCGAAGTCACCCTTCGGAGTTGTTCCCTCATCCCCATCGATAAATCATGTCCAGCGGGTATTGATATGGCGCCTCAAGGGGCGGAGAAACCATAAAAGACAAACGCTCCACGGATATAAATTGCTTATTTATCTGTCACATAAATGTCTTCCCTTACAAGTAATCGAACCCTGGAAGCAAGGATGCTTCCCTAGCAGAACACAACCAACGGGTCGAAGCAACGAGTTGTTAACTGTTCGACATCATTATTTTAATTATAGGGGAAGTGTAGAAGAACATGATACATTTATTTGAAAACGTTCCATACTACGATTAACGTGCGTGCTTATCGAGAGCTCGATACTTCAATAGCATTATCAAAGCCGTCAGCAAGTCTATCTATCGACTATAAAAGCGGCTCGGAATATCCAAGTGGAGCCGCAATATAATGAGGCGATACTGGATGTAAAGTACCTGGTCTTAAAGTAGATGGATGTGTTTTGCCTTCCGCGCACTTCAGCTAGGACATAAAAACTGGCTAATATCTATATAGAAGCTACCCTTTTACCTCTTTAAATGTAAGAGCATTTTACCATATCGTTTTTATGATCTATAAAACGTTAGATTGGTTGCGTTCAGACCAATATTGGCCGTTATGGTTTTACTCATCCCATAAAGCATTGTTGGGTTGTCTCGTTTCGCTGACTATCTCCCGGTAACTATACACGCTCTACTAATTAACTGATTGCAGATTGATAGCATCTGTTTTATGAGTACCCAGATTGGATTGCTCTCGATCGTTCGTCATCATGGTAAAATCTGTGTCAACACTGTTTCGTATTTTGTTTTTGATACTGAAACAGTTGATAAACGAGCAAAGAAGCCATGATTGGAAGTGGTCGTCAACTATGAGCATCAGAAACACTAAAAGCTAATGCGATGCGAGGTTAAGAACAGCTGCTCAAGTCCATTCTGGAATGACCAGTCGGTTGTCGTCTGTAAAAGACTGAGTAAAAGAGTGGTTGTGAGACGGCGGTGCTTCACTTTTTTTTTAAATTATATGAACACATATATTGATATAACGTTATGTGGAAACTAAGATGTTTGTGATTTTAGAAATTCTAAGCGGTACCACTAATCATATCTTTAATATTCGAAAACGTTTCTCACCGATAATTTGTTCAGAATACGAAAGTTTTATTGCTAGTCCACTTTGGCGAGACAGAGTGTCGCCATTTATTACAGAGAATTTCGAATAAACAATATTTAAGTAAAAGGTATTTCCATGAAGGTGATTTCTTAATATGTGCCTTCATTTTAGGTAAATCTTTGGTACAAAATTGTTGCCTACCTTAATGAATGTTAAGTTATTTAAGACAAGCATGCAATGAACCATTCCATAATTGAGACATATTTCGTAAAATGTACCTTACGTGCTATTCGATGTGTATATTTAAAATTTATTCTTTTTTATTATAATGTGGCTATTCGTACATTCTAACACTTCTTTATAACGCAAAACATCTACAAATATCCTTAGAGTATCATATTATGTTGTCACATTTGTTATCTGTACTACCACTATATGAGTATATATCTTTGTTTAACTCCTGACTGTGTATTGAAGCGTATCAATATTCATTGTTTTGAGACTCCCATTCAAATCAAACATGGGTTTAGATTCACAGGATTGGTCAGTGATATCAGATACGTTAGTAAATACATAGGCAATTTTTGTATCAAAGATACTTTTTGGACTTCTTTTTGTATCAAACAAATTTAAAATGTCTTCATTATTATAACTTATTATCATTGGTCATCGTGGTTTTACTGATAATGGTAGTCTCGCTGACTTCGGTTCACGGCTGGCACGTACAGTTTTTTTATCTCTCTTACACGCTAATATATTTAATACACGTTCTTCACGTGTAAGATTGTAATTTATCTGTTTTAAACGTAACCTTGATACAACTAAACGTTGTTCTATTTTCTGTAATGTTTTTATTTCGATGTTAGCTAGTATAACTGTATTAAAAGCATGTTTTGTGTTAAATCGCTGAAGTGTTTATAAAAATCGATTCCGTCAACTATTTACTTACTTCGTGGATATCGTTTACCTGGCCAGTTGGTCTAGTGTAAACTTTTCTGTGATGAACAGGAATGTTTGTTTTGTGAGTCTGGGTATAAAAATATCCGCGTATTTATTTGAAATATATTATATATGTATGTTTATCTGTTGTCTGATCGCCATAGCTTGACTTACACTTACTTTGGGTACAGATGGCCGTGTGTGAGTTGTCTAAAGATATTTATTTATTATCCAAATGCGAAGAATTTTGAAAAGGGACTGAGACGGAACGTATTACTTAAATACTTTTCCATGACAATTAAATGAGAAAAATCAGAGGTGGTTCGAATTATTTAACATTGCAAAGTCTGAAAATATCTTTCGCTCAGTCAGGTCGTTACACATGTTTTTGTCAGACTGATAGATATCTTAACGAGATCGTTTTTGCTGCTTGTCGTTTGTTGCAAATCTTCTATAATTACATTCTCGTTTAGATATAAGAAATTAAAAACAGACTGTTGAAATATGTTTTGACATTAATACTATTTTAAGTTTTAGTCGTAAGTAATTATTTTACACTAAAAGCTATTGGATTACTAAATAAAATAAATAAATAATACAAAATAATATAATAGTAACAGACATCGCCGCGTTCCCCGTTTGTGTCGGTAACATATCCTATGACGCTAACCGGAATATAGGTTGGGAACGCAACCCGTCGTCTCACGTCATTCCGGACCTAAAATAGGCATGTTTCACCATAGTTTTGAGATAGATTTAATTAACATTAAATAATTTGGATAATAAAAGTAAATTGTTAAATATTCATTTTATTAGCACCTGCTGCGTCAGCCTACTTTAAGTTATTTCAAAATATTTAATCTTTTGTTAGTTTGTACAAGCGACACATAAAAGTTTGCAATATTTAACAATGTATGTTTTTATGTTTGTAACAATGTATCAGTTAACTTTCTATTATTCAGCTGTTCATATTAGTAACGGCTTGCCTCAAGGTATAAAAATATTCATTAGAATGTTTGTTTAAGTAATATATTTAAATATGGAACGTACAATAGAGTTATGAAAGAGTTTCTTTGTAAAATAACTGGCAAAATGAGGGTAGGAACGGTATAGAGTAATTTTTACTATCATTGCAAAATTAAACTAACTAGCTGTTACCCGCGGCGTTGCCTGCGTGAACAAGAATAGTCAAAGTCAAATTATATTTATTTGTTTAATGCTAAAATATAAAAGTTAGTTATATGCTATCGCAAACTTTTATGTAGGCATTTCTAACTTTTTATACAATTTATTTATCACAAATACCTTTACAAGGAAAATCCTGTTAATTTCCCGGGATAATATATAGCCTATGTTACGTCTAAGATTCCTTAGTACAAATTGCCGAATGATTTTTTTAAATCGTTCCAGTAGTTTTGGAGCCGTTTCGACGCAAACAAACATTTGTTGTCTTCTCTCTTTATAATAAAGATAATAAAACGATCTGAATACTAATTTTAAAATAATTGAAGTCGAAAGGAAGAAGTTCTCAATTCATTAGATTTTTAGAAGCTATTATTTAACTTGCAGTGTATGTTTGTATATAAGTATGTACGGTTTCTTATGGGTCAAATCTTGCAAGCTTAAATATGTAGATCCACTTTCTTTTACGGAGCGGATTTTTTTTATAAAGTTTTCATTCTCATGACAATGCATTTTTATGACAAGCATGACCTGATACTACGACCAGTATTGGCTCCAGAGAAGGGAACTCCTCAGCGGTTAAGAATATAGTTATAGAATTTTGTGTGTGCTTACTTATAATTGCTGACTTATTACTTATAAGTGCTGACTTATAATTTTAGCTGTGTTTTTGAATATTTTTAATAAACCGTGATTATATATTTGTTTAAGCAACAATCTCATAAGTTTTTTCTGAATGTACCAATTTTCATTTAATTTTCTTATCTTTCATTCTTATTAACTTTTTATTGGATGCACCGATTTTGATGATTCTTTTGTTTGTAGTAAGAGTTATCCTTAAAAATACGAATCTAATTGGCTTCCATTACGTTAATGATGTTCCGATTTCATCAGTTGTGAAGTTATTTTAAGTTGTTTTTTTTAAATTATAAAAAATATTTTTTTTATATATACATATAATGTTACCTCAGAACTGTTTATTGAGTGGAGCGGTTTTGATAACTTTTTTTTTATCGAAAGCTGGTTTTTCGCATGAGGTCCCATTTTATTTTAAGCAACATCTGACGAGCAGGTTGGATGTTATTTCTACTTTAATGTTTTTAGTTTTGTTTTATCCCTTATAACTTTTTATTGGGTGTACCGATATTAATGTTTTTTTTAATTCTGATTCTTAAACGACATCTGACGAGAGGTTGTTATGTGTATTAGCACTTTTTTTGGTTTTCTTAATATTCTGTATTAACTTTTTATTGGATATTCCGATTTTTACGATTCTTTGTTTGTTCAATATCTAGTACTTGTCGACGATTCGTTTTTGTGTTTTCTTTAATAATGCGTTTTTAACTGGTTGCGAATAGGTTGAGAATGTTCGTTTCATTGTATTACTTGTCGGAGGCATTTGATGGCGGTTTTTTTAATGATAAAAATGATTTGTTATAATTGTGAATAGCAGTTACAAGTAAGAGTTTGTATGGTAAACATTCCAGATCACATGAACACCGAATGTGGCTAAATTATATATAGTTTCTCATTCTTCTTCTGTCAGCCGTCCTGAAGCGATATATTGATGATATATCTCAGGCCATTTGATGTCTTCAGCACTATACTGCCTCCTTTGTTTCTTTCTCTTCCCCACGTGTACGGTTCTATGACTTCCTTCCTGGCAGGCAACGCGTTAGTGACGCCCCAATCTCGAGTTGTTAATGTCCATGGGCATGATCACATACCATCAAGTGACCGTCTTGTTAGACTGTTAATAACATAAAAAAAATTTGGAGCCAGATGTTAAAGCCAGAGCTTGTAACTATAGAGCGTATTTTTTAGTTTTTATTTTAACCTATGTATAATTCTATTTCTTCATTAATCTATGGCATAACCCCAAAGGTCAATGAAAAATTGTTAATATTACGTATATATTTAGGTAAAACTTTAATTAGCTCATGAATATTGAGATTAAAATTGGACTGATAATTTTATTTTAAACTTAGATTTAGAAAGCGTCTGATATTATATTTTTTTCGTCTTCTACAAGAATAATTCGCATTAAAGTTTAATAGTATAATTTGTGGTACTTCTTTGCTAATAAATTCCCATCTAAGTACGATGTGGGAGTCTTCAAGAGAAGAGCGAATAGGCATTTACTTTTTATATAAAAAAAAACTTGCTACGACGAACGGAAACGTGAGTAAACCTGCACTCCTGTTCATATAGTTCTTGAAGGTGTGTGAAGTTCACCAGTCCGCAACTTGGTCAGAGTGGTTAACTTTGACCTGTATACCTCACATGATGATATGTTTGTGAAGTGTGTAACACGCTTATAGCCCGGTGGCTTGTGTAGAAGTGACAGCGCAGGTTAATAAAAGTGGCCACGCGGAAAGAGGGCGACCGCTGCTAAAAAAAAAATATTCTTTACAGGGCATGTTTATTCGTTTTCCCTATTGATATCGTAAAATAACTATCGCTAAGCATTATCTTCATTTATTCAATATTTTAGTCTTATTCAATATTCATCTTATTCAATATAATATGAGTATTTTCTCATAACTAAAATATCTCATTAACTTTAAATAATTAAATAGAATTATAAATTAATATGATAACAAAATTCATTTAAACCTATGCTAATAAAACTAAATACGTACATTTTTCTTTATTTATTACTTGGTTAAATGCTTCACTATAGAGATGATTAAAATCTGTATTTATTATCTAGATCGCGAGTCGGCAACCTTTTTATATGAAGGCCACAAATGTTATAAGAATGTGCGGGCCATATTTTATGTGTCGGGAATATGACAAGGAACGTCAAATTGCGTCGTGTAAATGGGGTCCGTGTGAGCCGCAAACCAATGACATACGAACAACATTCGGCCCGCGGGCCACCGTTTCCCGACCTTTGATCTGCTACCATATAAAAGAAGTATCAAAATCAATAAAGGATATCCAAAAATATTGTAAATCTTTATGCTATTCAAAGACCTCCATCACGGCCAAACCGCTGCTATGCTACGATGGTTAAACGTGCTCGCTGAGGCACGGAAGCTTATAAGAATTAGCCACTAGAAGTCACATATTCTCCTACCGACCGTGCTCAAAGTTTAAGTAAAACTTTAAGTATCACTAACGACCGATTTATCGACCGATCGCAATGTGTTGATACCATTACCGTAAAAACCGGTTTTAACCGGTAATTGTCCCACAATTGGGCTCGGGTCTCCTCTCACGATGTGAGGGGTGTGTAGTTCACAATGCTGGCCTCGTGCGGATAGGCAGTCTTCACACACTTTCGAGAACTTTATAAAGAACTCTCATGAGTGCAGGTTTCCTTACGATATTTTCCTTCACCGACGTGTGTTCCCATAAATAATAACAAGTTTTATTAAAAATATTTAAAAACACAAGCTTTAACTACAGACCCAGTAATACAGAAAGACGTATAAAATTTCATAACCGTTAAAGAGTTCCCTTGTTTGGAGACAATCCTGAGCACAGCAGCAGATCGTATTTATAAGAAAAATGCATTGTCGGAACTGAAGCAGTATGCAAAATCTCAACCCCGTAGTGTAAGAGGAAGTGGGTCTATTCAAGCTTGCAAGATTTGACCCGTAACAAACAAATATACTAACATTCATTAATTCCTTCACTTCAAGCCATCAGGGCCCACTATTGAGCATGGGTCTCTTCTCTGAATGAGAAGGTTAAGGCCATAGTCTACCACGCTGGCCAAGTGCGGATTGGCAGACTTCACACACCCTTGAGTTTTTTGCAAACTCCCAGGCTTCCTCACGATGTTTTCCTTAACCGTTATAGCGAGTGACATTTAAATGCTTAAAACACACATAAGAACTTCTGACTAGAAGTGCGCGACCTAGCATTCGAACCCGCACCACCCGAGTAGGAGACCGAGTTCTTAACCACTAGTCTATCACAGAACAATGGTTATAGGATACTTTTTATCCCAAAAATCTGCTTTTCCCGTAACATAATAGGTTAAAATGAGTATGGCCATTCAAAAACCATCTTACAACTCTTCTTCCGAAGCGAAGCGAGGGCAATTTCTAGTTTATATTAAAGTAGCATCCTAGCAGTCTTTGTGTTATTCCAGATTTAAGCTTATGTATCAAATTTCATTCTGATCCGTTGGGTCTGAACATGAAAGAGTAAAAAATATCAACTCTCATATTTATGATAATATCTTTGGACAACTTACACACGGCCACCTGGCCCCAAACTAAGCGTTAGCTTGTACTATGGTGATCAAATAAGTGATAAATACATTTAAATACATATTTCTATTACACACCCAGACACACAGAACAAACATTCCTGCTCGATTACAGAAAAGTTTGACCTGGGTGGGAATCAAACCCACGACCTCCGGTGTAGTAGTCAGGTTCACTAACCACTCTACCAACCGGCCTGTCAATGTTAGTAGGAAGTAGTATTATAAAGGCATTTACTTAGAAAGTTGTTTTTGGCAGCTCTAGCTTGGCCAGTAACAAGATTCAAATAAGGGGAAATTACTAGCCGTGTACCGATAACTGATTCATTGGATATTAATAGACTACACAGATTATATCGGTTAATCCAATAAATTTCGTAACATCGGTTTTGTTTTGCAATGTTATCATTAATACCTTTCAATATATTAATATCTATCAACATATATCTTTTTCTTTCATTCTTCTTTCTTTTCATTAATTGTAACTAAATTAGTTAGTAATTTGTGAGACAATGAGACAAGTAGACGTTAAATATTTTGAAATTAAAAGTGAAATAAACTTGATGTTTTTTTGGATATATGTAGATTGTTTACCAAAATATCGTTGAGGCTCTATCTTTTCTTTATAATGTGAACGTGAAATAGGTAGTAATCTGAAATGGGTCCTTCTATCGGTATACATTACGACTGTGTATTCGTTATTCTTACAATATGTAGTGTTCACAAATTCTGTCTGGGGGGTGAAGTCGTCTGGGTCGTACAAACCATTTTTTTTGTGAATTAAAAAGCATCCCACAGACCAATCAATACAGCTATTTCTAATAAGACTGCATCCACAACTCATTTTTATTGAAATGGTCTATATGTCCTTTCTACCGAAAGGTGTTGAGATTTGTGTCATATTTATTCGAGAACAAATGTAACATTTGTGAATCAGCACAGAAAAAAATCTTATAAAAGACATTTCAAATTTTATAGATGTTTATTGTATTTTGTAGATATTTAAGTAGTTTAAAATTTCTTTAAATTATATCTAATAAAAGTATTGTATTACTCCGAAGGATTGGAATAACTTTACCGCGTCGGTGTTCCCGTTTGATTACAATGCCTTCAAATCGAGAGTGAATAGGATTCTGCTAAGTTAGTGCGCTTTACCATCGAAGCCATCGAAGCGATCGCCACTAACCACCAGGTGGGATGGTACTCGAGCGCTAACTTAAGCGCTACCTTAAGTAAAAAATACATACATATAATCTAAGTAAAATCTTTTCCCTAAAATATATATAT
>DWJZ01004272.1:0-15593 GCA_018249125.1 Asbolis capucinus | reverse complement strand
CCCAGACACACAGAACAAACATTCCTGCTCATCACAGAAAAGTTTGACCTGGGTGGGAATCGAACCCACGACCTTCGATGTAGTAGTCAGGTTCACTAACCACTAGACCAAGCGGCTTGTCAAGAAGATTTTTATAATTATTGTCAAATTTATGACAGTTCTGGTAACAAATATATTGGTATTCTGCACGTATCTGTATCTTAAACATTTGAATCTCTCAAATATCGTAAATACAAATTTTATTTCGAGTTGAATTGAAACATTCGTCGCGTAAATCATATTTTAAACCCTCGACACATTACACTCAAGTAACATATCCCACTAAAGGTTACACGTCACATCACGAGCGCTTTCCTGACCTACAATCCTGATTCCCTTTGTCAAGCTTTCCCGTCTCTGTATGAAATGAAATATGATTTTCCTCCACATCGTATTTCAACTTGGCAACATTGTAATTCATTGAAATTATTGCGTGAATAAAAAATAATGTTACGTTACTTATACGACTACAAGATTGAAATGTCTCAATGATAAGTATATGATTTTTATTTCATGATTTTCTCGTCAAAGAATTCTAATAATCTAACGACCCGCTCCCTCTCTGTTTACTACCATTCACCTGTAATAAAAGGTTGGTATCTGTACGAATGTTATTAATATCGATATAAGCTCGATTGACATTATTGTTGACTACCGGCGTCATAAACTTCACCGTCAAGAAAATATCTGTATATAATCTGTAATATGTATAATAAGATTGTGTATTTTTTTTCTGTAATTATACTTGATTCTACAATACTGAGAACACTTAGATTTTAGGAGTATAACAAGGATTCGCTTAGGCGATTAAACCCCCTGCTCTGTAGTACTTCACGCAGTATTTAATTTATTGTTATTACTATTGACCGACTGACTCTCCATCTTAATTGAAATAGACTTGGGACCCAATATTTTCTTAATTTCTACTCTTTCTTAATTAACAACAAATCTGTAATGTAATAATACTTATACCAGATCCACCATACAATGATGCATCAAGTGTTCCTATACGTATTATATATGCAACGATGACCACCTACACTAGGTTCTATAGGAGAAGTGGCATTTTATTCTTATAGATGGATTTCTAGAGTGCACAGAATATTATTTTAATTCTATCGATATAGCTCGTCACATCACTACTCTCAGGCGGGTGCGCTAACATGATTAGCCGTGTATTTGTGTACGCATCGCGCTCAGCTGCGTGAGGACGAGATCCAATGATTTTATTCGAATTATTCTCAGTTGATTGACTTTCAAACGCGCCCTTTACGTAAATAGCGTTTGTTTGTGGAAAATTAATAATGGATGAAGTTATGTTATTATATCAATAGAGCTTTGTAGATAAACATAACCCCCGGGGTGAGTTGTAGTACCATTGTGATCAACATATACATATGTTTTTTTATTATTGCACTTACTTAAAACTTTTTATAGGCCGTTAATTTGACCCGTCATGGGTTACTGCGTTCTATATAGCTGGGTCCAAATGTCGGCTAATGTAGCGTCCTAAAGTAATGAATTTTATGAATTAAAGGTACTATACTAGAACCATACAGCTACTAATTTCATTTTATCACTAGAAGTAATAATTTAATTTTTATTACATGGTTGATCTTATCTCTCCAGTTCTGATGCTGCATGAATTATATTTATAGACTTAAGGTTTATGTTCCTCTAAGAAGAGGGAGTTTAATTTGGTAGTAAAATATGTAGATGAACGAGAATTATTTTAATGCAGAAGCGACGCGATAAACAATTCAAGAACGTAATTGTTTCACTAATGGAAATATTTTTCTTCTCAGGAAAATTGTTAATTGGTTTTGATACATATTTTGCTTTACTATCCAAGACTAGATAACACAGCACAATTTTAAACTTTTACGGTGGAATTGTACTATTGTATTGTGGTATTGTAATGGAGCATTAACTTTTACTATGAAAAAAAGAAACGTATTCAGAAATCTATTTGGCCAAATCTACACGAGAGAAACGTGGTGCAGAATGCTCTAGGACTTCACAATAATCACAAGAAACCCTTTGGAGATAAGACCGGTGAGAGAAAATTTTGTTGAGATCATTAATTAATAACAAATAAAAAACAACAATCAAGCTGTTGCCATAAAAGAAAAAGGAGAAGCTGCTAATGAACTTATCATTAATAACTGCAAAGGTACTAATGAAGACATTAATCCATCATTAAATGACGTAACACCTAACCTCAGACCTGTAATCATAATACAACCCAAGACAATCACGAAGATGACGCAGCACATATAAGCAAGGAGATGATTAAACATTGCGTATTCATAAGCAATAGCCACCTAAAATGTGTCACAAGATTCAGGTAGGCTTCAGATAAGTCAATAAGGGCTGATGTATCTTATTTATTTTATGCTACCGTTATATCTCATGTCACAAATATATAGGTCCCTGCCAAATACGATGTTTCGTAATATAAGAACAATTTGTCTTATACTGACAGACAATTATAAACATTAAACATCCGAATCTCACCTGATTCTCTCTTCGTCCTTGTTAATCCTATGGATATCTAGTTTACTTATAATGTCTTTAAATTATACGAGTTAGCTTTTTTCTCTTTTACACTTAGTTATTCATATCACTTTTGTTTTATTTCTATTTCGCGTTTCAAACTACACAGCATAGCTTCATTATTTCAAATCTTGCAATATAATTAGGTCAAAATAATTAAGTCTAAGGGTAAAAAGACCCTTCATTATCCCATAAGACGAAACGAACGAACGAAAACGAACAGAGAGAACATATCTGGACAATTCTGGAGGGTCAAAAAGTAAAGCTGAAGGCCACTCCAAAAAAAAATACTGTTTCTCAATAAAACACGTTTTATTGACCTTAATGTACTTTCATGTACACCACGACTGCAAATTAATGAAATTTGTTGCGTTTTACGAGTTATCTCATTCCTCACAGACGTCCTTATTAGAACCGCAGTCAATTGTTGAGTTTCTAGTTTAATGTTTTTTTGAAACATATAAATTCCGAATTTTAACACGAAATTTAATAAAATCATTGTTTGAGGTGAGCCTTTGTTGAAAAAAACATGTATGAAAACCCAAGTGACCAACCATTTCAAAAATATGTGATGTTAATAAAGTTTACAAAATGGTACACATCCTTTTATTTACAGTAAAATACATAAATACATCATTTTATTTACAGTAAAAATGCAGTAATTGCTATAAGAATGCAAAAGAGTAAATCCAGCATGTCATAAATTGTATGAATTGAAAGCGTAGAGTTGTACATAAATCAATCTTTATTTTATAGTAGGTGTTCAAATTGTCGACCACCAACTCTGATACAAGCCCCACATCTTTTAATAAATGCTCTTCTAAGATGTCGAACGTTGCGCCATTCAATTATTTTTTTCAGCCTCCTGAACTCAACTTCGTAATTCCTCTAAATTTGAAATAGGTTTAGAGTACACCTGTTCTTTTAAACGACCACAGTAAAAGAAATCTACTGGATTTAAGTCCAGGTATCGTGTAGGCCACAAAATAGGACCTAAATGACCAATCCATTTATTTGGATACGTGGCATTTTAAAATGTAAGAACATTAGAAGCAAAACAAGCAGGACAGCCATCATTTTGGAGTCAGTGGGATTGCCTCATATTCTCGGGCACCTCCTCCATTAAATTTGGTAAATCATTTGTGAAAAATGCAAATAACTATGACCAGTTAGGTTTCCGGGCAGTTCAAATGGACCAATGATTTTGCCGTTTAATATACCAGCAAATAATTTATTTTCAATTGGTATTGTGATCTATTTTCTCGCATCAGATGCGGAATCCTTTGTTGCCAGCTGTGCAGATTATGCATGTTAAAGTATCCGTCCCTTTTAAGAGTGGATTCGTCGGTCTATAAAACTTTGTTAAAGAATTGGGGATCTTGTTGTTTTTCCAGCTTTCGTCTACAAAAAATCAATCTAGCGTTGTAATCTCTAGGTTGATGAGCTTGAACGCGAGTAAGGTGGTAGGGATGAAATATTTTTGTCAATACATGGTGTACGATCGTCTTCGATATTTCTGTACGTCGTGCTATTACTCTAGTAGAGGTGGGCGGGTCATTTTGAATTGCGTCAAGTACATTCTGTTGTGCATTCGTATTCGCAATTCTTCCAGTGCTATTACCACCAACGCCGATGCCTGGAATTCTTCCCTCCGAATAACTGCTGTACATTCTGATGAATAAACGGTAATCAAGGTGACGTGCGGTAGGTAATCTTTCCCTATAAATGGCTGCAGGAGCACTTGGGTTCTCTTTACATTCACCATAAATTAAGTGCATGTTTGCATATTCTTGTGCCGTATATTGAATACGCGGCATCTTAACACACAAAACCAGTCCAAATAAAAGCCAAGTCGTCGTAAAATAACCAAAGAAAATCAAAATGAGGCAGCAAAACTTAAAATCCAATGAAATAGCCTGAAGTCGTTGTTAGAACACTGATTCAAAATCACAGAGAAATACAAGAGAAATGCGCACATGCGATATCGAACAAGTCCAGTAACGCACTAAATAAATACTAGTATTTGTTAAGTACTCTGACGCTAAATAGATAAGAAATAATAATAATTATTAATATTATTATAGTCCTGTCTTGCTCGCTCACACTACTAAATCAACTTATCCGTTTTGCGTAATAAACAACGGATGCATTTCTGGGCCACACGCAGGTAAAAAATATATTATTATTATTAATCGTCTTTAGATGCAATTACGTATTACACCATTTTGTAAACCTTGAAATGTTAGTAATAACAATATAGAAATAATGAATAACATATTTTTTAATTTATTGATGAAATTTTATTTGGTTTTCTCTATTTTGTCATGTGCATATTATTAGGGGGAGGTTTTTTATGCATATTAAGTATGTTACAAATCAAGGTGTTCAATTTACATGGTATTTTTTTTCTTTCAATTGACTTTCATATTTTTCTTTTATTTCTCTGCCGGAAAAAAAATCCTTTATCAACTGGTCACCTCGATATACTCGTACCTATAATCATACTCTCACTCAAAAATGGACCAAATCCTTAGACTGATATAACTATACCATATAACTTATCAGCAACCAATTTCTGTTAAATTTACCTGAATCGTGACTGTACTTCATAAGAGTTACGTCATAAGATCCGTGTTGAACTAGCTCATAACAAATTCTAGCCATCGCGCTTAGTTGAGGCGATGTGGCAATCCATTAGCCAAACGGCTTCTCTTATCAACTCATAAATTTAGGTTGCTGAGCTATGAGATTTCCGAGGGATAATGTATTGAATAGACTCCTATCAAATTGTGTTTGGTTTATGTTATTTTAGCTTAGTAGATATTAAGCCCGAATTACATTACAAATTTTGTTATGTTCACGTTGACATTTTTGTAATTTTTTCTCTGTTAATAGTAGCATATTTTTGTGTGGCTTTATAAATAAAATATACTTATACATATTGTAAACCTATTAATGCAAATTAAGTAAAAAGGCCAACTTGAACCTAAATTCCCATCTAAATGCAG
Organism: Asbolis capucinus; assembly: GCA_018249125.1. Lineage (NCBI taxonomy): Eukaryota > Metazoa > Arthropoda > Insecta > Lepidoptera > Hesperiidae > Asbolis > Asbolis capucinus. The sequence continues at coordinate 9,990 of DWJZ01004272.1, read as the reverse complement.
GATAACTACGGTATGGATATTTATATTCTTAAAAAAACAGTCGTCGCGCCCTACGTGCACAATTAATTAAAAACATGATAATAAAAGTAATCGCAATTGAAATATTAAAGCAATAATGAGTAATTGTTTCTTATTTACGTCCCAAGATAATAACAATTTTATATAATTAAACGATATATTTTCCCTTGCTATATAATCTAAACAACATTGTATAATAGTAAGAGAAAACCGCACTATATCCTTTACAATACAACACTACTTTAAAACCTCAGAACATTCCGGGATAATAATTAATTTTATTCACAAAAAAAGTCTCCAAAAGAGAGGTCAGAAAACGGTCATATCCGTTAAATACAGTAAAGTTCCAAACAAAGTCTTGACCATAAACAAACCGGTAGCAATAAGCACTTTGCGGAAGGCAGTAACAATTTTATTTACGCGGACACGTGTTCCTGCCGTAAATTTAACAAATGGAGGAATTTATACCTTGTTTATAGGTAGCACATAGCTTAAACAGAATGAAGATTTACTATAGTCTCTCGGCACATTTTTACCGCATGATTACTAACTATCAAGCTAATTGTAGTTACTTCATTTGGATGACATACCCAACTCTTCTTACGAAAATTCTAGATTGCAGCTAACAGGGACAGCAGGGAAACAGGGTCCACGGTATTACGCAATTTGTAGGACAATGTGAATATTAAATTAAAGGTATAAATATCGAAATTCTCACGAAAAATTTACGTGATATTAAACATGTCAAAAAAAGGTACCTACCTTCTGGAACCCGGATTTGTACAGCTGGAGATTTTAGATTTGAAAGCGTTCTTAGTTTTTATGCCACCCGAAGGCCTCCAACATCGCATCATCATCTCAACCCATCACGGCCCACAATTGAGCACGGGTCTCTTCTCTGAATGAGAAGGTTAAGACCATAGTCCACCACGCTGGCCAAGTGCGGATTAGCAGACTTCAAACACCTTTGAGTTTTGCAAACTCCCCGGGACGCAGGTTTCTTCAGGATATTTTTCTTTGCCGCTATAGCGAGTGACATTTAAAATGCTTGAAACGCACATAACTTCGTAAAATCAGAAGTGCGCGAACCTGGGGTTCGAACCCGGACTCCCCGAGTAGGAGGCTGAATTCTTAACCACTAAGACATCACTAGTTTTTCGACATCGCTTACCGATTACTATCTAACGACAGCAACCGAGCCTTTACGTGCCCTCCAAAGCACGGAAGCACTCATAAAATTTTTAGCACTAGCGGTCACTCATTCTACTGACCGCTCCCGTTTTTTAACTTTATCGACAACTTACGATCATCACAAGCCGTTGGGCTATTCCTTTTAATAATTTATATAAAAATTAATATGTCTCGGTCGGCTAACATGCACACGAATTCAAGGCGAATATTAATTCAGTAATAAACATTTCGGCCGCACAATACGAGATGTCCTTACAACTTCCGTTCGACGATATTACGGACGGAAACTTAGTTTTGGTATAATTAAAACGTTATTGATGTTGTTGTATACATTGTTAATGCGGTGTTATAAAGGAATTATTAACATTACAAAGCAAGTTCGCTGTGTTTCCCTTTCAAAATGAATGTACAATGTTAACCTATATTATCATTGCTACCCATAACTGACCCACTAGTGGGCTCAGTGTTCATTACAATGCTGATGTACCCCTACTACCTATACATACTCGTATATTCAGGTTCTTGAACAATCATGCTATCAATAAAAATTGGAAGTTAGGGGTTGTTTAGGCCATGAAAAGAATTTATGTTTAGGTCATAGAAAACACCATTTGTATGAAAATTTAAATTTAAGATTTATTTAGGTCAAGGGATCAATTAATCAAGGTCTTATTTTAGAAAACATGTGATGTTTGTAACTCCTTGACACAAAAATTACTGAAACGATCTGCATAAAATTTGGCATAGAGATAGATTATGATCTGGAATAACACATAGGTATATAATATACTTTTTATCACCGTACCAACTACGCGGGCGAGGTCGCGGGCGGAAAATAGTTAATAAATATCCCCTTTATTTTATTTTTTTACATAATATAAGCTTGACTACAGTACCTGATGGTAAGTGGAAAAGTAGTCTTAGATGGTAAAGCACATTAACTTAGAAGCCTATTCATTCTTGTGTACCCTTAGCTATACTTTGGTATAGCATTATTCGCTTGGTCATATTTTGATACAGTAGTGAACATAGCAGATAGTATTCCTACATCTGTTTGTTCGGCCGAAATATCTATTTGTGTTTAGCCCACACGTCAATGGCTTCATGCAAGACGGGACAGTGCATACATCTAAGGTAAATCACCACGAGGACTTTAGAGAGAGCGTAGTTTTAGTGTAATTTAGATTTGATGTTTATATAATACTAGGATGCGCCTTCGTCTTCGCCCGCGTGGTGTGTTGATAAAAAGTAGCCTATATGTTATTTTAGACTATAATCTATCTCTGTGCTAAATTTCATTCAAATCAATTCAGTGGTTTATGCGTGAAGGAGTAACAAACATTCATCCATCCATCCTCAGAAAGTTTGACATTTAAAATATAGTAGGATTCTAGCTTTTTCCTGCGACTACATCCGCATGGGACAGCCCTCTCCGCAACCTTCTCCTTATTTCACAACCTTCTTCAATACCACTTTCTTATTCAACCCCCATTAACCCCCATATTCTTCTCCCCTAACAGTCAACACAAACACTAGAGCATATTCGATAATGAAGAACTTTCAACCCTTTTTTTTAATATCATGGGGAAATCCTCATGGATACTGGACTCCATCGCGGGGGCAAGGGGCCGGTTTTGCCGGACTCCAACCGGCTATGGTTATCATTCCCGACACCAGTTGTCAGGACCGCGGGTACGCTTTCGCATTCTTCCGCGATCCTAACGGGGCATTTTGCCCTTTAGGGGTCCCTATCACAGCTGGAAATATATTTTTCACAAGTCTCGCGTAGCAACCCGCGTGCGCCACCCCAAGGTCGTAGCATCATAAGGCTAGTACCCCGTGCTTACCGCTAAAATCACAATTATGGAGGTCGAAAGAAGGCCTGATAGGACTTCCTCCGGCGCTCTGCTCTCCGACTGCGGATTGGAAGGTTGGATAACCGTTCTCTCTGTCGTCCCGCAGCTTGATTCTGCGATATGACCATCTCGTCGAAGGATAGTCCAGGGTTTCAAGACCTCTCGCTTCAGACCATTGCTCTAATGAGGCTAGAAAGCGAGGCCTTGCTTTATTTCAGCTATGAGATCACGGCGCTCATTATCCCACGTTAGGCACTCCACTAATGTGTGTTGTGCCGTGTCCTCGACGCAGCTACAGCGGTGGCACTCGGTAGTCGATTCACTTCCAGCTATACGACACAGGTACTTTCTGAAGCACCCATGTCCAGAGAGCACCTGCGTTAGTCGGAAGGTCAGCAGTCTGTGCCGCCTGTCCAACCAATTGTCTAGGACTGGCAGGACAGCCTCGATAGCCTCGATAGATATTCACGCGGCTGGGTCAACCGCTTTTTTCAGTTCATTAAAACCTTCTGTCGAGCGTGGAACTTCTGCAGTTCTGGTTCCCTTGAAGAGGGTATTATTATGCTATTGACTGCACCACTTCTAAGTAAAGGCGCTGATTCGTCTACATTGGTCCTCCAAGATTGGGCAGCAGTCTCTTTAAAGCGCCCGATGCTCGTATCAAGCGGGGAATCAATCGTGTGAAGTGTTCTCGGAAATTCCATCGGCTGTCAAGGAAGAGTCCTAAATATTTTAATATTGACCCAACCTCGACACGCATACCACTGAATACGAGTTGAGACCCGCGTGGCGGAGCCCTTTTGAGTCCGTGAAAACACAACGCTTCCGTTTTACCAAGTGCTAGGCGAAGTCCCAACAACTCAATTCTACTGACTAACAGTGCCACCGATTCAGTTGCAAGCTTGGAAGACTCATCATATGTTGCCCCACTTGCAGTGACTAACTAGTTTTTACTAATTTCCCCTGATGGTTGGGGTATACAATAAACCGTTCGGAGAGGTAGGCCCCAACAATCCTGCGAAGGTACAAAGGCACCTTAAAATACTTCTTTGCACCCATTATAATAACCCACGTTAGGGTGTTAAAAGCATTGGCAATATCGAGGGATACGGCTAATAACACCCCACCATGGACCACAGCCTCCTCCGAGAGGGTTCTAACGCGCATGACGGCATCTATGGCGAGTTGATCCTCTCTGAACCCGTACTGGTTGATGGATAAATTCGGGCCTACCTCTCCGAGATGTCGAATCAGGCGTATGGCTATAATCCGTACAAAGAGCTTATCGGCCTCATTCAGCATGACAATAGGACGATATGCAGACGGAGAGTCTATAGCACGTCCCTCTTTCTTGAGAAGGACCAACATTCCAATCTTCCATTGACAAGGGAAATGTTCCGCCTCCAGACAAGCATCTACCAAAACGTTTTCCTAACACGCTTAATGCAACGACCAACGTACAGCCCGGAATCCCATCTGGCCAGGAGCTTTATTTTTGGCTCGGAGCCGTAACATAGCTTCGTCTTCGCTGTCTTTATCTTTAATACGTGGCACTTCTTCAATAGTATAACTTTCAACCTCTATTTCAACTCTTTCTAGCTCTTTTCCGGTGATAAAACTAGCCTGTTATTTCTAAAGTTCTTTTTACCCCTGTATCAACTTTCATCAGAATCGGTCCAGTACTCTAGGCATGAAAAGATAATACACAGAGGTACTTTCGCATTTATAATATTAGTAAGGATCGTATTAATGGGCGACAATAAACAATTTTGTAAATGTAATTAATAGCCTAAATAAATATTTCGCTCATTCACGCTAACAAAACCGCATAGTGCATACATATCCATCCATCTATGTATATTTATTTTATAACACGAGTAATTAAATTAAGGTTTATTATTCCTTTACGTTATGCATACATTGTAAGTTAGTGGTTTAAAATACTGTCATGAACACTAACTGTTGCTGTCACGCGGAAATATTTCAGTTTCAATAGAGATGGATATATCCAACTATCTCCCGCACTCAACAGCACGTTGTCCAGAAGCTTCATCGTTATCTTTGTTCTGAACAGGTTACATGTAGCTGGGCTCCTCGTACCACATCAGGTATTCCAGATCTTTTTTTATTGTGTCAGCCGAAAATGGTCATCAGACTGAACCACTTCTGCCAAAATGCCTTTCCTACACCATTCCTTTGGAGCAGAGGGGTGGAGCATACTGTAGGCTTTCTAAGTAACGAGAAACCTGTGCTCAGTAGTTGAACATCAATTGGTTGAAGTCTAGCCCATTTTTATGTATGTAGGTATTTCATTGACGGGCTCGTAGAGTTCCACAGGAGATGTTCCAGTTCTTCGACTTTTTTTTTACAAAAAATGGTCATTAGTGTGTTTTTAAGACTTTCTTTAAGATAATTCTGATAATTCTTTAAGATAATTCTAAATCTTATTTCTGTATATGCTATAGTTTACCAGGACTTCGAGTTGCACATCAGATCTTCCGAAACTTGAATTTTATTATATCAGCGGAAAATGATCATCAAGCACAAAAAATGTTGCAAGGGCGCCATTTTTATAACTCTTATAATATACGTATTATTGTTTTGAATCAGGTACTCCAGTTCACAAAATCAATTACAGACTAGGGTTTAAAAAAAGTTCAATTCAAATCTGTACAGTAGTTGCGGAGATGAGCGTGTACAAACAATTTTTTTTTAGATTGATGTTTTATTACTGTTTTTAATTTTTTTTATCAATATATTCAATATGCAGACACATCTTTTTTACAGTTTTAGTACAAGCACAAAGACACGTAAAAAATAAATTGTGCCTTTGTTCGTTTATAATAAATAAATCCAAAAACTACCGAACCGATTTCGAAAAGTTTTATAACTACATATATACAAAATTATGTACAAAACAATCTTAGAATTGGCATGTCCCGGAAAATAAAAAGGCTTTTGGTAAGTAACTCTGGTAACTTAAACGAAGCTGGGGTTTATGTATCTACTCGTAGCGTATCGTATGTAGGTATATGTTACTAAAATAAAACTCAAAGTGCATTTTTTCTGCACATTGAATATTTTTTCAAAATTTTGATAAGTGAGTACTCTAATATCGAGATAGAGAACGAATTTTTTTTTTTTTTCAGAATTATTGCCTGTCTGTCTGTCTGTCTGAACGCGCATCACGTGATTTTCGCTGACACTTTGTAAAGTTATTAATTATATTCCCAATTAACATTTAGGATACTTTTTATTCCGAATAATTTGTAGGTTTCCTTGGAACAGGGGAAAAAAGTTTGCATGGGAATTACCTTAAATATCGACCAATTTGTCTTAAATTTGCAACAAACATTCCTTATTCATATTAATAAAATAAGTGTTTTTTTTATATTTTGTAATGAAAGGATAAAAAGACAAAATAGTGTGAATATTTTAAAATTTTCAATGAAGCTCCTAAATGATACGTGTATGTGTTCACTTTGGATTTCAAATTTACGTATCCTTGATAATAATTCAGGGTTTTTGTAAATTTCGCCTAATAAAGGATAGAAAAAGGGGCATTAAAGTTTGTACTAAAATACCTTCTAATACATGTAGTGTTTATTTTAGGAATGAATTTAAATCTCGAGAAATACTTAGTATTTAGGATACTCTTCATTTCTATTTTTATTGGGGTACCCTTGGGATACGGGATGAAAGTTTGTATGGAATTTTTAGTCCACTGGTAATAAAAAACAATGCATGTGTGTAAGCGAAGCTGCTGTTACTATAAACTATAAAATAAAAAAAAACCCTTGCCACTTTTTTGTCTGTCTGTTCGCGATAAAATCAAAATCAACTCAACTGATTTTCATGCAATTTTTCCAATAGACAGAACGATTTTCGAGGAAGGTTTTAGTTAAAAAGAAACATGTTAAGGTTTTATGTAATCTGTTTAGAATATGACGATAATAGGTGAGAAATTCGGAAAACATCAAGCCCTTCATTGTATTGGTCCTATGAGGGTGACATAATCATAATTGATTAAATCTTCTATAAACTAAATAGAGATTAAGAAAAAAAAGCCCCCCAAGACATACTACAAGCGAAGCCACGTGCGGACCCTAGTATTTCAATAGTCATACTTCACTAAACATATCCATCAGATAATTAACAACCGATTACTATTCAAACAAGGGACGGTAGTTCGAAAACAAAACTACCCACTTACACTAGCATACAGGTTGTTCACACTTACACACATACAGGGTGTTTGCGTCATTCAGTAGCTATCGACCAACAGTAAACAATTGAGGCCTAACGAACCCCAATCAACCCGCTTGTATCATACATGCATAATTGTGCCATTCGATACAATCAAAGGATACCGTTAGTTTATACTGTACGTTGTATTTGAGTTCATAATAGAATTAAAATAGATGTCGGTTTAGTATTGGGGATATTATGACGTCATTAGTTTCTTTATGATATAGGAGTTTTTCTGTTCGTATTGTGCATGCCTTGTTGAGGCATCTTACAATTTAGGTTTTATCTTAAATAATGAAAAACTTCCTGTACACTTTCATTCCATTACAACCTTTTCGAGCTTTTTTTCCTAATAAAAGAAAACCTGTGTTTCCCTAATTCTATTCCAATTTTCAGCAAAATTGGTTTTCATGGTTTACACGGGAAAGCATTGAAAATATATAGGTTCTTGCTGACAAATTTATAATAATAATAATAAGGAATCTTGAGGGGATAAAGATACAAAAAAAATATATATGACTTCAAACTCGTTCTTCGTGAACTGAGTTTTGGCTTAATTCAGCCGTGACCATGGTCAATGCAACTATACTCGGTGCAACTTCGATCCGGAATAAATGTAAACAAGTAGAAGGGTTTTATAAATGAGGATTTTTTCTACTTAACCAATCATTATATTTTTGAAAATTAGCTACTAAACTAAGTATTAATCAAAGATGATGTACAAACTACAAATAAATAGTCATACCAATCGCACAAGAAAATTACAACACACAACATCATTCACTAATTCATACTCATACATACTAAATCATTTTGTTTTATATTTTTAAAATTTATTGATTTTATTTTTTGATTTTAATATTTATATAGTATAATAGTTTATATATTTTTTTTATTTATTGATTTTAATAGGCTTTATGCATTTGTCATCAAGCAAAAAGCATAATTTACAAGTAAACGTTTTTAAAAATGTAATAGTGCAAAAGAGTACATCAAAAAGTTTAATTCTCCTGTTTATCAGAGGTTGCTAGGCAAAGGTTTGTTATTAAAAATTCTAGATCGGATTTGCACAGACTATAGGTCGAAATATCAACGCCAAAAACATACATCGTGAGTATTCGTAACAAAGCATAATATTCAAATCGTATTTAGCGTTAATGGTATAAGTGTGTGCCCAGGACTAATCTGAGAAACGTGAATTGGGTGAGGCGTATGTCCAAAGCTGGTCGTTGGAAGGCTGGGTTGGAAGCATGTATCTAATGGATATATATTATTTTTAGGATTAATGTTTAAAAACAAGAATAAATCTCTCTCCAAATAAACATGCGAAACACTGCCGAAGAAAATTCAACTTGAGTAGTTCAATGTTGATCAAGATGGTGTTTTATTTGAAAAAAATATACCCTCATCGTATATTGTACCTTATGTCGTATATCATATAGTTTAGTTTAGTTCGAACGATTGAGTAATCCTTCGCTTATCGTCCAGTGCCACTCTCTCGGGATCCAATCAGTGCGTTCAGTTTGTGAACAACAAACTAACACGGTAACCCGATTTCTGGTATCTTAACTTTATCTTATTGATATGTATTGATAATAATGCAATATAAAAGAAATTATATAACTATTACTAACTTTTCCTGAGACTGTGTCTGTATGGTTAACCTCCTCCACTTTACCTCTTCTTTTCACCCAACACAGTCAAAACCAGATTTAGTGCATGAATACAAAGTATTTTACCTATATCCTACTAATATTATAAATGGGAAAGTTTGTGATCTTTGAATATATTTTCTTTAAGCGCTAAACATTTGAACGGCATAAGATAAAACTTGGCATATAGATAAACTACACACGAAACATTCACGAAATTAACTATTTATAATATTTAAAATAGATTTTATCCCGACTGTCCCTAAGGCACCACCTGGAATGAGGTGTACGTTTCTATATTTAGATTTAAGCATTTCCTTCACGCTCAAACCATTGAATATCTTAAAATGAAACTTGGCATGTATGTATGTATATGTGTCGGAGATAGGCAAGGTCAATGTAATGTAGTCTGTAATGGAACGGAGAACTATAATCTGTGGAACGTGTAGCACTTGACGTTAGCAAACGTCAATATCGCTTGGACGTATAACTAGTGACATCTGACAGAGTAGAGTTGACAGATGTCGAAAAGGCGCGCGCATGACGATTTATTTATTTTGTCTACAAATTGCTCACAGTCACCCAAACAATTGCGTACATAAATGACAAACATAAATACTTAAAATTATAGTATTAAAAACAATAAAGTAACTAAATGGTCTAATCTAATATGCAATACTGCTACCAGTGGACTCGCCCAGCAACTGTAGTAAATTTGTTTACTGTTCACATGTATTGGTGCAGATCAGGGTTGCCTGACATGATGATGTTAACTTGATACGAGTATCTCAAGGATGGTTGCATGCTCGAAGAATTCTTGGATGTAATCTCAGAGTCCGCTCGTCACAGTTCTTTGTCGCGTTACACAGTTTAACAGTTGCAATAGCCCATGGCTGATACTAAGGTTATCTTGACGCGACATATATATGTATATAATACCGATATACAAGAACGATATTGAAAGGGTCGCCGAATGGTGCGTAGGAAACAAATTGATGTTTAACATAGCAAAATGTTCTGTAATG
>DWJZ01004271.1:0-15594 GCA_018249125.1 Asbolis capucinus | reverse complement strand
TTTTACACCAAGAAAAATATAACAAACGATATCATTTTTACATTAACAAAACGTGAGCCCAATAGTGGAACTATTATGTGTTACAATGTTGTTGACATTTACCTAGAATAACTAAATAAAAGAGGTAAAATTAGGAGAGGCAGTGAAAGTCTAAAGGTAAGGACTGAGGAAACCTCAGCCTAGGACTGCTTATTAGCATTGGAATTTGAAATTCTATGCCTATATATTCTTCGGTTTCATGACTTCAGGTATTTGAATTTAACTTAATTCTATCTTTACAGGTTTACGACATTAGTGGAAAACGCATACCACTCATATTTATTTTTTCAATTAAGCGGAAGCGTTGGTTTAATTTGTATGTCGGCGTTCCGTATATTGGTCGTAAGTTATTTTACTTGACGTAATCGCAGCAACAAACAATTAACTAAAGAACAAACAAACAATCACTTCTATTTCTGACTCAGGAATGGAATTCAGATCTCTCCATTATAGATAGAGTCCATAACAACGATGACTTAGCCTAGACGTTTTATGTAACGTGTCAAAAGATTCGGTCAAAGCGCGGGGCAACAGAGGTAGGGGCGTGACAAAATATTGCACTGTGATTGGTGCATTCAAAACGGCGCCATATCATAAACACATGTGACTAATAAAAGGTGTATTAGTGTATTACTACAAGAATCTTGTTTCGGGCAGAAACTTCTTTGTGTAAAGTTATTTTGAGTCATGGATAGTCTTACATTCGTCTAACGAATTCATCGTGATACATCCAAAGTATAATTAAATTTGCAGCTAGATTGGCGCAGCATTCAGTTCTTTTCAATTCTGACATACTTGTCAGTTATGATCAGCCAGTTATTCGTGTGCTGTTGGTGTGGCCATGAGCTTACAGCCACCGTAAGTAATTCTTACAGTTTATAAATTCGTTCTTGACAATCTCGTCTGATGGTAAGCGGCGATGTGATCTTAGATGGTACGGCACGCTAATTTAGCAAAAGCCTATTTACTCTTGACTTGGAGACAATGTAATCTAATGGGAACGCTGACAATTTATTCATCCTTAGCGGTAAGCATGAAGGAGGAGAAATGTATTAAAGTCTTTTTTAAGGACATTGTTATATATTTTTAAGTCTACCGTTGTTCCCGAAAGATATATATATATATATAATTAAAAGAGTAAATGAAACGTCAAAAGGAACTTCTGCACTTTTAATTCTTCTTTTGCGTTCTTTTTTCCTTTTGTTTTCTACTCGGTTTCAGAGCGAAAATCTCCATTCTGTTCTTTACGATTGTGCGTGGTACGAACAAGACGCGAAGTTTAAACGGGCGCTGTGTTTTGCTATGCTGAGGATGAGCAGGCCTATGGTCCTTCGCGCTGGTCACTACATTACTCTGTCTCGGCAAACTTTTGTATCGGTATGTATAATTTTTAACCGACTTCAAAAAATGGAGAAAGTTATCAATTCGTGTGTATTGTACTACTTGTCGCATAGTTCTATGTAATTTTGAGCGACATCTTACGGGTAGTTTTTCAGTTATCCTTGATAATGCATGGTTACCTACGACTACGTTGATGACTTTTTTATTTTATTGTTTGTCATAGTCATTTAAAGTCAATTTTCAATTAACAAAGTTGTAATCTCCATAAAATCCGTGGCGGCTGTACATGACATGCTACCCCATAACAGATGAATTATTGTTCTACGGTCATGGATGTTATTTGTGTCACTCACAACACATACCACTAATATGGAAGGTATCAGTGAGTCGATTAAAAAAAATCTTTCACCTGCATTAATTTGAGGAATAAACGTACTGAGCTCTTAAAAAGAGAAGAGAAAAAAAAACAAACGCCAAAAAATAGAATAATATCTCCTGTTTTCGTAACATTTTTTACTAATGCTCAGTGAAAAATAGGTCGCAGTTGTATGTAGTTATAGCCTATCGGCTTCCGCCCTAAGCCACCAATAGTTCCTGACATTAGCGAGATCTAGTAATTGAGCAAACTCAGGCAACAACAAGCTTTATAATATTTTACAGCGGCAACAAGCCTATAAAATATAAATTTTCACTGTATTTTCTACTTATTACTCCTATTTTCTTGTGTTACAGATTCTACGAATGTCATACTCTTATTTTGCAGTATTAAACCAAAGTAACAGACTTTAGATATATAAAATAATATGATTCTAGTTTAATAAGGTAGCTTTTATCCTTTCTTATGCACTTTCATGGTTTTGAATTGCTTTCATAGTCACCAATTCAACTGCATTATTCTCGAATGTCACTAACCGAAATTAGATTATTGCTTCTGACTAATTAGATATTTTTTGTTTTATTTAACATTAATTTTATATTTATATTCTACAGTCCCAGTAAACAATTTTACAACTCACTAGTAAATTCTCACCTGATGCGACATAATAATATAGAAAGTATAAGTTTATTTTCACCTTGGAAACCGCAAACAAAATGTGGGTAATTAAAATTAAACTTTTGAATTGTTTTTGATTTGACATACAATATTAATGTGCTATATACAGAGTGTTTTTTAACCGACTTGACAAAAGGAGGAGATGCTACGTTCGGTTGTATATTTGAAGACGGCTTTATCGAATAATTTTTTTTTATATTCAATAAATTTGCGCTTGACTACGAAATTACCTGATGGTAAGTGGCGAATCATATTGCAAATGCTATTACCAATATCAAGTTAGTGTTCTAGTTAGTCCGTTTTTTTTAATTTGAATTAGGTTCAGTGCTTTTCAAGAAATGTCAACTTCATTTATTTTTGCCCTTTTTGAAGTCAGTTTATATTTAAAAAAATGTATCATTAAACAATCTGTGATTATAATTGACCTTGTAGTAAGTAGCTATATTTATTAGTTTTTATGTGGGTATACGTAACAATTGTGCGTTGCAAAAAAACCCTCATGTGAATGTGAGCAGTATAAGTTATCGAACGGTTAGAATTTATTTCACGAACGAAAAGTCCTGACTTCGAATTTTGCACGCACAGCTAAATATGATGATTTGTAGAATATTTGTGTTTGGCGTTTGCCTGTGCGTTTATGACTGCCTGTAAGAATGTGCATAGGTAATATATGAAACGTCTGGCGAAACGTTTTCACTGGCAAGCGCGGCGTAACGTTTTATTTAAATTGGTGCACAAAGTGCTGAATACATTATTGTTACTAACGGCTAACTCACGTGATATAATATATGTACTTACTACTAGTTCCGGACCTGTTCGATGTCCTTCTTCAGGAGCCGTCGCGACGAGAGCGCGCTTGCGACTGTCACAAAAATAACAATTATTACTACAGCCACATCCCTGATCTAGATCACTTTCCTAAGTATTTGTACAGAATAATAAAAAGTCTAAAAATATAAATCTGTCCATTATTTGAAACACCCTGTTTTTATGTGGTCTGAAACTTTTACCTATAAATCATTTCTTGGGTGCTCGAATACAATTAAATCACCTGCAAAATTCTTTAAAATTTCGTATAAACTGTTGTTTTGCTACAAATACCGATATTAAAATGACTTTTGACAGTGTTAACACTTATTTGTACCGTCCAAAGTTTATGTTGACTTGTTTAGGTATATGGTTGCCACCAGCGCAATATGAGATACTAAATACATTCTATAAGTGCCTGGTAATGCTCACGCAATACACATTCGTAGTCTTCGAGTTTATATACATAGCGGGGGTGTGGGGAGATCTCGAGGCGGTCTCTGAGGCTTCATATTTGCTATTCACACAAGCATCAGTATGTTACAAGGGAACTGTATTTTTAACAAACAAAGGAAATCTTCGGGCGCTATTAAAATTTATGACTTGTAACGTTTTCGCTCCGAAAAGGATGGAACAAGAGAAGTAAGTTTTAAAAAACTTGGATTACTACAATTTTAAATAAATAGGATTTATTTAGCACTGTGAACGGCTCCGGCCACAGGGTGCCAATGTTGATAGAAAGTAGTCTGATACTCTACAGACCATCAACACCACATAAAAAACTTCGTTTATCTATCGCTACGTGTCAATGTGAAAGACGGACAAACACTGGTCAAACATCACGCGCCGTCTTTAACTTAAGGTCCATTGGTTTTAGCGTGTCAGAAAAAGGATTTTTTCTTATAAACGTCCGCAGATTTTCTGGTGGTAGTATATTGTTGTGACAGGTCGTCTTCATGCCAGTTCTGCCACCAATCACTCAGGGGGCGTACCTGTAGTCTTCGGATATTTATTTTTCAGCATTTTTCATTTCTATGATACAAACTGTACTATACTTCATAAACTTAACTCGGTGAGGCTTACAAACTAAGAGTTCCAATTATTTTGCTTATTCTATAGTAAGAAAAAGTTCGGGGAGTCTCGTAGATTATGTAGTCTCGTAGCGTCGGATATCTTTCTAAAAGCTGATTGAAATAAGCTTAAAATATTCATTGACTTATTTCATGGGTAATGTTAGAAGTTTATATCGTTAAATGGTAATTAATGAATAAAGTATCACAATGACATGTTATTGATAAGCACTTAGGTAATTGTTTGTTAATTTTCTTTCACCTAACAAGAATTTATTCAGCTACCTATGCGCCATTTAACAATAGGATGTTTTTTATATGCCAATTTATTATCGAATTAAACATTCACTACTGAACACGGGGCCCTCATTTAGTGGCCAACTGAAATGAAATGCAATAAAATTTATCGAAGTTGGTTTATACAAACACTTTTCGAAATTCAAACTAAGCCATCGCTGCAACAAATCCCTACGATGAGTGGTCTTGGAAGAAGAAGCGGCAAGAAACTTCCAAGGAGTTCTTTTTTCCATCTCACTGTTACAGATAGCACTTACAACTACTACTTACTTTTTATCATTAAAATATTCATCCAGTTTATAATAACCTTTCGTCATAAGAATGCTTGTGTCATGAGTTTTAAATTTTCAATATGGCATTTCTGTTAATTTTATTATAGATTTAAGCCCATCCACCCATAAACGAACCACCAGTTCGCAGACTCTGTACTTTGGTTCAATCAGTTTCACCTTATACCTCGTATAAAAGTTTGTGAACATCACATTTCTTAACAAAAGAGTGTGAATATTTTTTAACATACAAAATATTATCTAATATAAATAGTGATGTTACTGTTAATATATTAATAACTTTGAATAGGTCTTTTGTTGAGTCCCTAGGCCTGAGGTTGAGGATAGCACGTACTGCTGTTGTGTTAGTGACCAACTGAAATACCAATTTAGTATTGCTACTTACCTACCTACATAAATAAAAATCTTCCGAAATTTCACCGAATAATATCTGGCTATAAAAAATTGAGAAATACTTACCTAGAGTTTGAGGAACGTAGGAACGTAGGAACGATAAAGAGGAAAAAAAATCTCAACACCCTGTAAACGTTTTCGAGAAACTCTACCTGATGACTTGTGTAGGCGTACCGCAAGATTAACATGTGTAATCCTATAAGCAAAATAATTAAACAGCCAACATGTCTTTTAATAGTGTACACACGTTTTTGAATTTTCCAAAATTATTCTTAATTCCTTTGGGCTTGTGGTTTTGTCCGAGACAATATTCCTGCATCCATACATTTTATCAATTTTTCATAATGCTCTTCCAGTATTCTTTTGTTCTCTTCGAAATTATTTATGTAGGCAATGTGTGGGGAGATTTTGAGGCGATGTCTGATGCATCTTTCTTGTTATTTACTCTTGCGTTAGTATGTTATAAAGGGACCGACTTTATTATGAACAAAAGGAATCTTGGGTTGTTGCTAGGATTTATGACGAGCGACGAATTCGCGCCGACGACGATGGCACAGGAAAAGTAAGAGCGTATGGATACGACAAGAATTCAACGTTTTAATGCTTATAAAAACAAAATGTGTAAATTAATTTAAATAATATCACTAAACATAAAATGGGGCTTATTATTTGTGTCTGTCTGTTCACTATAAACTCAATTTACTGTAGGGATTTCACCAATAGATGGAGTGATTTTCGAGGAAGGTTTTAGTGTTTGATTTTGTTAGGAGTTTCCTAAACTGTTTATAATATGATGATAACTAATGAAAAATTTGGAAAAAATCAAGCTAACTATAACACACGTACTACGCGGTCGAAGATTACAGGTAATATATAAATTATTTTTAATAAATGACAAATGTTGTTTCCAGAATATTATTGAAACATGCGCGTAAAGTAAAAAATCTAAGTATGTTTTTTTTAATCAATGCATTGACAACTTGTACCATGTGGGCGATAATACCTCTGCTAGAAGTGGAACGAGTATTTCCTTTCAATATTTGGTGAGTATTACTTAGTCAATTAATTATTTACTATGAATTTGTTTATTAAACTACAAAGGATGGAGTATGAGTCGTTCAGAAATGTATTATCGATGTGTGTTCATTTCGAGAAGGTATACGCTCATTATTTGAGAAAGGAAATAACGCACGTTCATTGGTGAATGCAAAAAGCTTGCGCTTTCCGAGGTTCCTGTAACGCATTTCCGTTTCATTACACAAAATCTCTCACACTCATTTCTAGATAGAAAGATGTGACATGAAAAACGTTAACCTAGATATCTTTTAGGATGCCTGTCGGTCCCGAGAATTCGCCACAATATGAGCTGGGTTACACATACCAAATGATGAGTATCTACATCAGTGCATTGCTGTTCTTTGCCGTAGATGGCACAACACTAGCGATGATAATGTACGGCTGCGGTCAGCTTGAGATTATCATCGATAAAATTAAACAGGTACGTAATTGGATTGGTAGTCCCCGGAAGCACTTGAAGTGGTCTGTGAAGTCATCCAAAAAATATTTAAGAAATACGATATTATTCATTTAAAATTTTAATTCTACTTTGTATTTACCTTCAGGCTGTTGGTGGTCTATGGTTAGACAGTTTTATCAAAGAGTCTCTCATTACTAGAAGGTTAAGAACCACTGACCTAGTAGGGTCTTATGAAATTGCTAATGTTGCTTTCTGTATTCCATCACCAGAAAAGAAAATTTATTATAATCTTTGTTTGTATTTTATCTTATAATAATATATTAGGTGAAACCCGTCACAATTTCTACAAAGTCCACAAATACAAGAAAGGCGAAATTAATAATTGATGAAAATAATGCTTTGTTATTGGAATGTATCCAGCATCATCAGAAAGTTATCAGGTAAAAATGTTCAACATATTCAGCATTGTAACCCATAATTGTTCCACTGCTGGGCTTGGGTCTTCTCTCACGATACGAGGGATATAGGTAGTCTACCGTGCTGGCCATAGGCTTGGTATTGACAATTGGTATTGACTTCTCACACCTTCGAGAACTTTATATGGAACTCTCATGTAGTTTTTCACCGAAGTAACTCATAACTAACTTCTAGTACGCACATAAATTTAAAAATTATAAGTACGTAAATTATCATTTATTTGTTTGGCTGTAACCCATTAACGGCCTGTTACTGAGCACAAGTCTCTTCAAGTATAAAGCACGATACGTATAGAAGCATAGACATAGAGCACGCATAGAGTAGCTATTAGCATAGAGCACTTCACTACGCTGCTTCAATACTATTTGTGGAGGGGTTAGTGGCCAAGCCAAGTGTTGGAACCTTTTTACGACCTAAGCCCTGGACAGAGTTTTAAGAGGGGCAATTAGGTATCTACCTACTATTGTCATTTTTTTTGTAATTACCCGATCTGTCTATGCTATGCCTAATGCCATGTGTGTTGTTTCAGTTTTATAGAAACACTAGAGAACAGTTATCACGCCAATATATTTTTTCAGTTGAGCGGAACAGTGGCAATAATCTGCATAATTGGACTTCGAATATCTATTGTGTGTAACCATTAAGTTATTAACTATTTGTAACATAATTTATGCATTTTAAATATAAATCTTTAGTTTCTTAACTGCGTTATAGGAGACTAACTTTTCCCGCAACTATGTCTGTGGTACACCCCTCTCTTCAACCCCCACAGTCTACATCTAGTGTATGAAGATAGAAGAAGATATATCTTCGATAATGAAGACCTTTTATCCCCTACTACGATATCTCGAGCTGTTCTTCGCACAAAAATTAGCTATTTTTCTTCAAGTTCTATTCCACCTCTGTAGCAAGTTTCATCAAAACTGGTTCAGTAGTTTAGGTGTGAGAAGGTAACATACAGACAGAATCCTTTATAACCATAATATTAGTAAGGTATATATAAGTAGTAAGTGTATTATAGCTATTGATTTTTAAACTACCCTCATGGTAGTTATTTATATTTTGTCCATGTTTTATTATGGTGATGTGACATTGAAGATGGTAATATCTCCCCGTAATTATAAAATAATCTATGTATATATATACCAAACACAAAATTTTCTTATTACGTTCGTGGGGATTTACGGATGAAAAGATATTCACGTTCACGCAAAAAATACTAAACGGATCTGAGTTAAATTTGGCACAGGGATAGATTAAGGTCTGGAGTAACACATAGAATTTTTTTATCAACAAATTACGCCAGTAAAGCCGCGGGTGGCCAATAGTTGAGGAAATATTAAAGTTGCTCGTCTTGTTTTGTTTCGATCTTATATTGTTTTTGGTGATTTGTAGGAGGAGCCTAGCAGCATACAGTTTTACTCAATGATAACCTACATGGTAACGATGATGTTACAGCTTTTGCTGTATTGCTGGTGCGGAAACGAGCTCACCTCCCTGGTACGTTTTGGACTTAGTTCTATACATATGATACAGAATTCAGACTTATTGGGGTTTATGAATAGAATATCAATGTGAAGTTATATTTGAATCTTTTATTTTTTTTTTAATCGTTTTGCTGGAATTTACAGCATAAATACACGAAACACCAGTTATCTCAAGGGTTTAACCAGACAAGGTTGTACAAATTTATATTAATATTATAAAGTTGAAGAGTTATTATAAAGTTGAACACACTATCTCAGAAACTACTGATCAGAATTAAACAATTCTTTTTGTGTTGGATAGTCCACTTGTCGAGGGTTACAGAAGAGATGACTCAGGAAACTGCTTTATTCCTGCGGTTTAACAGGTATAAATAAAAAAAAGTTACATATCAGAACAATATATGCCAGGTCAGCTAGTAATACAAATAAAATAAAAAAGAACCTTAATAAATTACCATAATAATGATTACCTTAGTCGTAATCTTTGAGTAAAAACTAACAATAGTATTTGATACGAAAGTTTAACTGAAATTTAATAATTTGGGTTTAAAGTATGCGCAGCGAATACACCTCGATTTTAACTTACAGTTAAAGCTATTATGGAAAAATGTTATATCAATAAAAAGAAAACGAAAGAATCTCTTTATAATAAAATATATTTAAAAGAAAAAATACAAGACACCTTTTTAATTCTTTGTAAATATTTAGAAATTTTAAAATATTTTACTAATTTTTATATGTTAACGGTGCAGAGTGAAGTCCTTCGCGATTGTTTGTACCAATGCCCTTGGTACCAGCAGGACAGCAAATTCAGGAGGTGCCTGTTCGTAGCGATGGAACGCATGAAGAGACCTATCATATTCAAAGCTGGCCACTACATACCGCTATCTCGACCTATGTTTGTATCGGTTAGTTCTTAAATTTAATGTATTCTAGTTGGCAATGAATTGTTTGTAAAGGGTATATCGAAAAGGTATATCGGGATTTCTGATCGCATTCGTCCGTTCTGTCATGAGATTTTAGGGGTCCACTGTTGGACATAAAACACCTCTAATTCAAATTATTACGACATATCCTGATCTTATGAATCCAGCGGAAGCCCGTATTCTTCTTCAGATCGTCAATTTGGCTAATCGTTTGACCTATGTTGATTACTTTAGTTCGTATATATCTGATTCAATCGCATACAGAAATATTAAGCATAGCTTTTTCCGTAGCCTGTGTGATCTTCAGTGAAATACAATATTTGTTACTGTAGTGCACCAATGTGTACCGCGTCTCCATGTTGTCATAAACAACAAGCTACACTCGACTCTTTCCGCCTTCAGACATCGAGGTATTTTGAACGGAGGATTTAAGCGGCAGATGAATATTTATTCTCGGGCCATACGTGTTCTTTGTAGTGTCATTTGTATTACATATTTTTAACGTATTAAATTATGTATAAGCGTTTTTTATTTATTTATTTTATTTATTTTTACAGATACTAAGATCTTCGTACTCCTACTTCGCAGTCCTCAACCAGGCGAACAGCAAATAAAACAACGCATTCCACAAATTAATCGTTTATTCTTAGATAAACAGTGTATTGTATCACATATGCGTAGTGTACATTCACGACATAGTAGCCAGTGTGCTTAGTATGAAAAATTATGAAAAAATACACCTTTTGTAACACTCAACGACACTTAATAAAAACATTAGTCGTATAGACAGTAAATTCGTGCGCTTAAATTAAATATATAAACGTGAGCGTCAGCATAGCGTGTATAAAATAACAACAACCACCTTTTAGAATTAATTTCACGTATTATCAGAGCAATTTTATGATTGTATATTTTGTTTAAAAATAAATGTATTAAAAAATATAAAAAAAATTTTTTTTTCTTCATTTCCTGTTTTAATAGTTACCTGTTGTTATCATTCTTTAAACTTCTATTTAATAAATATTAACGACAAATATTATCGAAAATTTAATTGTAGTGACAACACTGCGATGTTTGTATACGATACTGTGCTAATTAGTAAAATGATTCAAATTAATTTAAAATAAGAATGGAATTAAATGACGCATAAAATTGCCTTAGATAGCGTGTAATTGGGTTGTGAGCAAAATTATTTCTCATAAATAAAAATATCCAACATAAATTATCTTTTTAAACAAAATCATAACATTTTTGCTGCACATTAATATTTTAATTCAGACCCATTGTCATGATAAATGAAGCTGGAAGATTTTTACTTCATTATAAAATTCTGAGTTTAATTTTTTTCTTTTCGTTGATTCAAAAAATCATATAGACAAATATACGGAATATACCGCACTTTTAATTAAGTTCTTATTATTTTATAACTAGGAAAATGTTGAGTATGAAATGATCTTCAAAGTTATCAAAATGCAAAAGCTTATCAACTTATTTTAATATCCAAATAAATTCAAAAACATAACATTAAAATTACAATTCATCAATTACATTTTCTACAACACCCAAATAATCCCAAACATAACACAGCTGATAATTACATTAAAATTACACTACAATAACAAATTATTGACAGAGAAATTTGTAAGCATCGACCAATCGCGAAACAATTATGACAGGTCTAATAAAATACCACAACCAAATCTTTAAAAACGTTTTACATCACAACTTCATTATTTCATTTTAGACGTTGTACAAATGCTGAAAAATACTAATATATAAAATACACAAATAGATATTATTAAGCTAGGGATGCTGCAACCGCGAAATGTCAATTTCATATCATTATGAACTGTTAGAATTAGCAATTCTATGAGATCAGTTCACTTTGCATTGATAAAAAGGTTATTGTCCGGTTATGCCCGATGTCAGTTGCTAGGTAAAGGTTGTTCGCAGACATTCTTCTGTTGCTGCAGTACGATCATCAATACTACGAATTGGCAACATTTTCTTACATCAGGGCCACAAATGTTATGAGGATATTGGTGCGGGCCTTGTTTCATGTGTCGACGTCGGGAAGAACATGAAACGCAAAGTTGCGTCATGTAAAATGTTTACAGACACAGATGTTTAAAAATATGGTTTACAAAAAGAAATAAGTAATTTGAATTTATTCAGATTTAGATAAGGGATAATTTTTAAATAGAGCCCGTGAATAAATTCGAATAACATAATTAATCAAATAAGACTTAATAATTTAGAGATTTTTTATTGTAATTTATGTAATTTAAATAATTATCTTTAATACCTCCAACTTTGTCAACAGTTCCCATAAATAATTAATAATAATAATTCGTGTTACTGGTCAGTGATATCTATTACATAAAAATATTACATTGTTCTTTATCGTTTCAAAATCGTTTAGATGGTACAATACATAAACATTGCGAACATATTAAAAACAAAAAACCTAACAATTATTTTAAGTACTTAAATCCAATAACTACGAAATTTAACAAATTTTAAATTTTAATGTCTATTTAACTAATTTTGGATATAAGTTTACTACTTAATTTCGCAAATGCGGCAGTGTATAGCAAATATTAAAAGCGGATATAACACATAAATGCAGTTTCAGACTGGGTCAGTACTGGGAATGATTAGATCCTATATATTATCTACGAATGCTGAAAGTGGTACACATGATTTATATCAAATTCTTAACTTCGATTCATACACAAAAGGCTAAGAATATACACAATTTTTATTATAATTATTATCATTTTAAATTAATCGACGAAGTGTTATTAGCACAAGGAACTTGATATAGCAAGTTATAGGAAGCGTTTTGGCTCTGTGTCTCGAAAAATAGTTTGTATCTTTTTTATTTTGCGCTACCTTGGAAGAAAATACGGCCTCAGCTCGGTTTATGTGTTACGAAAATAGTTTTTTTGGTTTAATTTATTATGTTTAATATTTATCTACTAGTTTACTTAAATAAGCGGAATAAATAGCCAGCAAGTTGAATGTTTAAGGTGTTCTTAAGATAAAAAAACAGCATTATAACATTTCATAGAACAAAATACAAGCAGCCGCTGCTATCTACAAAATGCTACATTTTTGCCACACACCGCCCCGTAAACCATATTCGCTTGCTAAATCAAGTACCCTGAGTATTTTTTATGCTTTGTGCAAAACTTAGGCAATATCGCACCAATAAATCGAAAGTAATCTTACATGAAATATTTTCTGTTATAACTGAAAAATGCTAGGTACATTGAACTGGGCTAAGTGCTACCGTTTGTCACTGTCTTTTATGATCTCACTAATAATTACAATCCCATGGACCTACAAAAACTAACAGAATGTTATCGACACCTGAAGAATAAAATAAAATATTATTGTTGTTTTAATTAGTGGTACTGGTTAATTAGGTATCGTAATTTTTAGTACACAAACATGCACATCGGGAATTTTGAATACAAGGAGTGGAAGCGAGAAAGTATGATACAGATAAAAGAAAAGAAAGTAAAAAAAAATATCTGTAAATAGCGGAGGATAATAAAATGAGCATACTGGCTTCGACCCATCTATATTAATATTACAAAAAGGCAGATTTGTATGTTTGTATAGAATAAACACAAAAACGAATTGATCTTTTTTCATAATTGGAAACCTACATTATCCCTGGGGAACATAACTTATATTTACGGCAAGGAAGGGGGCACAAAAGTGCGGGAGAGATGCACCTATGAAAGAAGTCGCCGTGCAGCTCTTACACAAGCTTCCTACGCAGTTAAAAATTAAGGACAATGCCATTAGACATTAAGTTATGCCCTTTGTTCCTTTTTGAGAAGAGGTGACATAAACATAAATTAATGAATATCCACCGTGCCAAGACGGGACGGAGGACTAATATTTTATAGTAAGATATAGGTATTGAAACATGCGCTATTTTAATAGGCCCATGGTCTACAAACTTCTATTTGTTTTACCGACTTATCTATTCGCTATTCAGATTAGATAATAATTGACTGCACACAGCTACAACTAAAGTCACTATTTTAATTAATTAAACTCATGTAATATACAAATATTTAGCTATAACTAAATATTACTAATAAGTAAACGCTATTATTATATGTAGATAAATATAAGAGATATATAAGTATAAATGAAATTACTATTATATTTATGAGAAAAATATACTAATAATATATTATATGATATTTTAAATGGTAAATTATTAAGAATTTATGTTTTTCTAATGAAAGACACATCTAAGCTTTAAGATGAATAATGATGCTATGTATAAGTGACAACTATACTAAGGTGATATATTAAAAAAGTTTAAGCTAAATTTAGGTTATAATAAATAGTTAAATGTCTAATTATATATTATAGCACATGCATATGAATATACTACTGAATCCTTGCATCCTTACAGATACGTAAATAGCACCTGTTTTCGATTGATCATAGTATATGTAAAAAGAAGCTTATATCATAAAGTTTTTATATATATGTAATAGAAAAATGTTACATTAAGATTCGATTTTAAAGAGTAGAGCAGTGGTTAACCCTCTCGATGATGAGGGACTATTTGAAAAAATATATATATTTACTCAATTGTTTCAAAGTAATATAGAGTACAAGTAAAATTTAAAATGAATAAATTCCAATTTTTTTATATTTTTTGGATACCTACGGACCACTTCCGGTGCTTCCCGGAATTACTAGTGGTCCGCGGACCACCGGGTAAGAACCACTGATCTAGAGGGTAGGTAGAATTCTCTAGAGCAAAATTTTAATAGGGATGTATATTCAAAGGCGATTTACTGCGATTTTTAAATAATGACTACCGATTTTCTCTACTTCGTCAACGGCCTAGCTTAGTTGTCGTGGAGCTGTCCATTCAGCATTGATTCAGGGTTTGATTCCTGATGAGGGCATCATTGTGACAGATAAATTATTGTTTCTGGGTGTATATTGTCATATATTGTCCACCCCTGACAACAAAATCTAGTTTAATTATACCAAAGGTTTTTTTGTATTATTTAGCCCAAAAACAAGTTTCCACATTAGAATATTGATATGAAGGCATCCATAAGGCAAGATGACATTTTATACTTAAAAAAGACGAGGCACCAACTTTATATAATTCGGTCCATAAAGTTATGAAGATAGCAGGATTAATATATTACGTGAATATTGAACATCTATGTTTATATATTATTGATAATAATTATACTTTATAAATTCGTATAATAAGTATAAATGTATAAATAAGCTGTCTATCAGTCAGTTATTATATAATCTTACCGAGAATTATAAAGGTGATGAGAAATATATTGATCTAGTAAACATATCATTGTTATTATGTTACGAACGTACGTCTGGGATAATATGAAAACGGAAACAAAACTGACGTGGAGATTTACTGCCGCACTCAGGAGTTATTTGATATTTGGTACTTAAATTGTTTTTTGCACTTAAACCGTTTTTAGTACTTATTTTTGTACTTAAACCGTTTTTTAGTATTTAAACCGTTTTTAGTACTTAAATTTATTTTAGTACTTATACAGTTTATAGTGCATATTCTTTACTAAGAAGCAATTTAAGGATTTGACGACCCTAGAGTGCGGTAGTTAATTTTCGGAACGACACCACGTATGTATATATTCATATTTTAGAGATTTTCATATTTTTAGCCATAATAAGGAGAGAGTACCATTTTTTAATTGGCCCTTTGGACTGTCAAACATCGTTTTTGTTTGCGTACTAAGTATAGTACTTAATAAATAGTGCGTTTAAAATGAATTATAATGAATATTTATCAGATTAAATTCAAATTTGAATATTTTTAAATACCAGAATAAAAAAAATTGTATCACTCAAATCTGTAATATATGACAATCGTTCCAAATTTTAATTTTACA
>DWJZ01004270.1:0-15594 GCA_018249125.1 Asbolis capucinus | reverse complement strand
ATCTGGTAGATAAATGTTTGTTATCGGGCATGTGTTTTTATAGTTAGTTGTGTATGAGGACATCTGTGTTTCTAAGAGGTATGTACTCGATACTTTTAAATAAAAAAACACTCCCTTCGCACTAAGATCGTTCTGTTGCGGATAGCATTGACTAGGCAAGGCTCAAAAACACCCTAGAACAATCAGTCATCTGTCACTTAAAATTTCCTCGGCCGAGAATCGAATCCAGCATCCTTTGTTTCGGAATCAGGACAACGGACTAGGCTCGAAATATTAAATTATTTCATCTTTTTTATAATTTTTCCAGGTGGTGGATACTGAGATCTTACTAAAGCAATACCTAACTGCATGACTAGCATTGCATGACTACATCATCCATGCACTCGTAGCCCATCCCACCCCCTTCTATCCATCCATCCAGTCATATAATCCGAGCGATCGATTTTAACCACTATATAAATCATTAACACGTTTCATATCGTATCGATTTTGTTTTGTGCAAGTAGCGAGAAGGTATGTTGTAGCGTGCATCACACCGTAAGTACAGATGAACTAAGAAGGACGTAATACACTTTAAACGTACAGCAATCAACAGGCGCGTAGCCAATACAAGTTGAACATCGCCTGACGAGCCAATCACGTGAAGTGACGGCACGAGTCACCTGAATCCGACCAATGAAGGCCGTGCTTACGTGACTTGGAAGGATCACATTACTTCCTTCTTGTACGAATAATTTAATATTATAATTAAATATTAACGATTATTTAAGTACCTACCTATTAGTAGGAAACCTAGAGTGCGGTGAAGATATGCATATATTGTCTTACATGAAACATACATCCAAATTGCTCAAAAGTATACGCATATCTACGAAAGTCAAAGAAGAATTAATCGATTATTTGACCCAATAACATTGATTGTGTTATATAATTGGATTATACACATATAAATATTTAGTTTCTAAATAAATTACACGT
Organism: Asbolis capucinus; assembly: GCA_018249125.1. Taxonomy (NCBI): domain Eukaryota; kingdom Metazoa; phylum Arthropoda; class Insecta; order Lepidoptera; family Hesperiidae; genus Asbolis; species Asbolis capucinus. The sequence goes on along the minus strand of DWJZ01004270.1, from coordinate 14,616 downwards.
AGAATTTTATACCAGCTCGCTACTTTCATAAACAAAGTCTTGAAGGGGAAATACTATTGTCATTAGTTAAATATATTTGTTTTAAAGTAAATTTGATCCAACGGATGCTATGATGGTACATTCCAAGAAGAAGACTTGCCTCCTAATAGAAGAGTACTGCAAGCACAAACATTAAATTTTCTCCCAAATTCTGTCATACTAAATCATAGAAATTTATTAAAAATCATAGCTAACGCACCGTGTTCAATTTAGATATAACTATTAGTGTTTTGTAAAATAATACCTTATTTATAACAGTGTAAGGTTTACTATTCCAGTGTTAACGCCGAATGAACACCTTAATAGGTTATTTTAATTCAGATTGTCAACTAAATAGCCTGCTAGACCTAGGAATGGTTTAAAGAAAACTTTAGTTTACTTAAATAAGTCAAGAGTGAATTATAATAAGTCAGTGCGCGTTACCTTATAGAAGTCTTCATAGCCACTTACCATCAGGTGGGATTGTGGTCAAGTGCTGACTTATTTAGGGTAAATAAATACTTTATATTTGACATCGCGTTACATACTAATTGTTGTGGTATGACGCGATTTTGAATCGACCAATCACAGTCTTCTATTTTTGACTGAGCCCCCCCTCTGTTACCTCAGCGCTTTGACTGAACTGTCTGGTATTAAAAAACATAGATTTTAAACTGCGTTTTCTTACTTCGAAACCAGCGTACTAGGTTCTTATGCAGTGCCAATTTTAGTGCCTTGATTTACGTGTAAAATAACAATGTGTTAAGGATTTTTATTAACTGGCTAGACTTCAATTTATCTTCATGTAGCCTAATTGTTTGGTCGTTAATATTTTGACTCGTTCTTTTATTGAACTAATTGTACACGAATGAGCTGTCTTTTAATTAATGTATTCTAGACGCATCCAGATGCCATTTGATCAGAATTGACGGTGGATACTAACCTTATGTTATATTTTCAGAACACTTCTTCTAAACACCATCCTGGTAACACAGCGACTTTGCCTCACCACGATACCCTGTCCCGGCAAATGATCCAACAGAACCATATTCATAGCCCATACACTGAATGCGATGCCCCTTTGGCTCCCGGATCTCCTCGGCACATGATCAAGGACGAGGAAAGTCCTCTTCACCACCAAGGATACCAAACCACCAGGAGCTACAACCAGGATTTTCGGAACCCTCACGTGTATATGTCCCAACATTCGCCAGGTAGCCAGGAAATGATTTTTAGGAAACATTACAAGGACGATAACAGGCGCAAGCATCACTTTCATCATGGGAGTCAGAACATCAATCATACGTACTCCGAGATCGCGTCTCAGCAAGGCAGGATCTACAGACGAGGATCAGAGCAGGAATTCAGGGTTATACAAGACGATCCGGTGTACGAAGAGATCGAGAGGAATGAAACTTTAATGTCTGATATGTCGGACGACAATTCAGGACCGGACAACTGTCGTCAGAATCCTGGACATCACGGCTCTTCCAGCTCCAAGTTTTTTGGTGACCATCGCCCGTTGATCTCGTACAGCCCAGGCGATAGGCACCACGACCAGGAGCATTACGGGAAATATGGGAAGTGGGATACTTTGGAGCGAGGGTACGACTCCAGACATGGCTACGAGAGTGGACGACTGATGCACTACCAGCCTCAGGAGAGCAACATGAGGGCTTTGGCTGCAGTTTTGAATGGCGAAAACAACGTCGTTTGCCACCTGGAGCCACATAACTCCTACGACGTTTACCAGCCCCAAAGTGGCAATCCCAGGACTGTTTCTCAACCAAGTTTCTGAATGTAAGGAGATGATCCAGACCAGATCTTTTTAATCTGGAGGATGTGTTTTAGTGACTCTAATGAGACTGTACAGATTAGTGAATGAATTTTTCTATGGGCTTAGACATAGAAGGTTTAGTGTCACAGTAAACTGATAGCGTTTATGTAGAAAACTTGCCATAATGTGGACTTTAAAGTAACATATATATTTATAGAAGTTTAGATGTAAAAGTAAATTTAAATCACTTTTTCCACTGTGATCCTATTTAAATATAACGGCTCAAGTTTCAGTGTCGCGACCACTTTATTTTAACGCGGTTCGTAATACCGTTTGTACATACTTGTCTAGTTTAGTAACGGCACAGAGTAATGAAGTTGTGTACAGTGTACTTATAGGTTTTATTGGAATCGATAAAAACATCGACTTAGATCAAAATCGATTGTTAATCAATTTATCAATGGCAACACACTGCTGAAGACAATTCATTACTCTGTGCCAATAGAAGATCTAACTTCCAGTGTGACCTTACTATTTCTACTGTCAAATGTTAAACTGTCAAATTTTTGTTACAATCATGGCATTTTTGAGTAAAGCATTTTCTTTTATTGTAGGCATAAAGATCTGTGATGTTTCATTTATATGCTTTAGATTAAGTTTTTTTTCCTCTTGACAAATTATACACTGCCATAAATTTTACGCTAAATTACGTGTAAATTTGTAGAATAACAGTGACTTGTATATTAGCGTGTCTACCTTCCTGTCTCCCAGTAGGTAGTTCCCAGTTGCACAAACTATTTTCGACTTGGATGTTACTGATGAGACTATATCAATGGGGATATGTATATGTAATAACTATTTTATTGTCCGACAGTACATTGCCGATTCAAATAAATTTCTAAAATATATGTGTAGATCTGAGGGTAGCTTTCTTTTTTAAACAATAAAAGCCTTTTCGGTCCCTTGCACATATTTAAATCTTGATATTATCTGAACAATGAATCACTAAGAATAGAAGAAACATTTAAAACCTCTGATGGGACAGCGTGTGCACCGGGTAACGAATGTTAATCGAATGAACCGTTTTCAAGTAAGGCACCGTATATAATTTCGGATGTAAAGTTATACAGAAGTCCACGCTACGCGTCAACACATACATTCATATTCCCAATTGAGTCAATGTTATTTTCTACCATCGCTTCTTGTATTGTTTTGAGGACAAAATCCATCCAATCCTATTATAGACTGACACGATTCGATGTTGTGCACTTCTCTCATTAGAACTTAGTGTTAACACTTTTACGTAAAAACATAAAATAAAACAAAAAAATGTATATTCAGTGTGCTTGCAAGAGCGGAGAGCGATGGTTTTTTTAATTCACTGTGTATTTACTGCGTTTTTAAAGAAAAGTACTTTTAGGACAATGGACTGTATTTTTTTTCTGTATATAATTTTATATAGCTCGATTTTTCTAAACGAGACAATATTTTCAATATTCATTTTGTTTTGTGTTTTTGGTCACTCTTATATTAAAATGTATTTGTGTCGTGACTATTGTACTACAATGTATTTTCTGTCATTGGTCAGTGGAAATGATATGTATTTTCATTCATTGATAAGTAGAATTAACATGTATTTGTTTGGTTCGGTTACTTTTGTATTCAATTGTATTTGTCGTCATTTATCACTGTTTTATTAAAATGTATTTTTGTTATTAGTCAATGTATTTTACATAATTTGTCACTTGTATTAAATCCTCGCTCTCCCGTTTCTGTAAGCGATATGAAGTTATTTAGTATATTTTATTTGAATGCCATGAACTTGTTTTATCTTAAGAAGGAATTGGGTCTGTTGTCTGTACAGGAATAAGTTGATTTCTTGTATATTTTGGATCGATGAAGCAATATTATAGACTGGAGTATTTAATAAATTTTCGGCCCTTTTATATCTATTCAACAATAATTTATATAACGTTTTAGTAAGGCCAAAATTTATGAAATACTTTCCTAAAGGGAAATTTATAGTAAAAAGATATAAGGTGGGGAGTATTATTTTTTGTAATTGGTATACCTCCTAGTCCGAATATTTTTCCCACTTCTAATTGTAACTGTACATTGCGTCTTGTGTAACTTATGTTATATATTATTTGTTTTCGATTGTATTTTAAAAACGTTGACGATTATAATAATGTAAAGTAGGGGAAACAGAATGTGTAAATAAATCTAAAGTTTATATAAATAAAGAATGGCTGTTCTGAGAGAACGACCGCAAATTATTTATCATTTTTTATTGTAATATACATTCATCTTTAGCAGTAATAACCTAGCGGCTTGTATCGATTGTAAGCTATCGACAAAGTCAAGCCACAGCGGGTGCGGTCGTTAGGATGGGTGACCGCTAGTGGCAAAAAAACCATAAGCGCTTTTGTGCCTAAGAGGACACGTAAAGCCGTCGGTCCCGATTGTTAACGTTAAAGCATGTTAGGGACCTTTGGGTGGCATAAAAACTTCCAACAATCGAGTTGGTCGGCAATCAGTATTGAAGCAAAGTGAGTGAGTGAACTAGGTCTCCTCAGTATGAGGACTGACCCGTGGTCAGTAGTGGGCCCGCAATGAGTTGAAACCAATCCCTTCAGTATGAGGAAACGTGTAAAACCAAACAACATAATACATGAGTTGAGAATGTATTTCAATAATCTTAAAAAGTCGAATTGTTAGTTAATTTTGACAAATTCATCACCCAGTTGATACCTACATACAGAGCAACTCACTTAAAATTATGTTATATAACATCCATTTATTTCATTAAAACCAAAAACAAAGGGAGATCCTTCTAAAGGCACACTTTATCAATCAGTTGCCCGATGAGATCTTATTTTTGAAAAAAAAAAATTACAATCGGAAAAATTTTCGCTAAACCTTACATTAGTAACATTACAAAAAAATATCTAAAAAAATCCTATTTTCATTCACGTCATAATACGCTGTTACAAATAATCATTGGGCTGCTTCCGGATAGAAACACATCCTTTTAAACACAAAAGACCTATATTAAGCACCACCAGCTAAAAAACTAAAAGAAATATAATTTTGAACGAGATCCAAATGTAAAAAAAGTTTCAGAACCTATGACATAATATAGAAATACACGAAATTACCAACTACCTACTTAAAATTTAAATTATGACGGTAGTATAAAATATTTTAGGTACAAAACTACCTAACTTTTAACTGTGTTGAAGACAAAAAAATTGCCACAAGCACAATACACAACAAATTGACGTTTGTGACAATTATAAAAGATTTACAAAATTACTAATGCTACAGTAGAAATCGATATTTGGGCAAAAGTAAAACTTACTATATTTCGCGCTCAAGTTTGTAAAATCACAAAAATTGTATGAATACAATGCAAAACAGAAAATTTAAGAAAATAATAAAACCACATAATATTAATTATGATTAATTTTCATGGAAATACCAAGAAAATTCCAGCAACCAGATATTCTTAAAAACTTGTAAAGACATCTTATATGAAAAAAGACGTTACATTTAGAAAGTAAATAAGCTGGAACTATAATACCTATACATAAAACGCTTTAACAAAAATCGGTGTTTTACTGTCACATACAAAAAGACCACAAATTCAGTACAAAATATTATAAGTAGCATTAATAAGAGAACGGAAATTAAAACGTGGCATTACGAGTAGGTGCAATTACAAAACCGGCGTTGTGCCTGTGACTATCAACGTTCATTTGAAAATAAACCTAAACATCTAGATCTTAAGATATTAATTCATATAAATGCCATTTTGAGTATCCAACGTGTTTAAACCAGTACAAAAGTAAATGATATTATTGTCGTATAACTCCTCACTGATAATGCACTATCGTTTTTATAGGTTATATTTGCATTTTTATCGGAGCTTGTTAAACGGTCAGATGTCAATACTTACCCAAGAGAATTTATTGATTTAAAATACCTAGTGTTGACAATTTAACTAAAATCGAGAAACTCCTTTAAGTAGAAATTATATCTGGCTATGCATTTATTGTGTTACTGGTTTCCCACGGTGTGAGGCGGACACGGCCGACGATGCACACCGTATAACTTTTGTTATGGTGCGTGGTCGTCTGTATGGAAATTGAGATTCCAAGCATTTTGAACTGTAATTCTGTTATAATTAAAAAATAACATGGACACTAACAATAAGCAGATGATCTCGCTACTTGTAATTTCATTAAGTTAGTAATATATTTTTATATTTCCTGAAAATTCCTGATTATTGGAACGATTCGATATAATTTGTAACGTTTGCCAGCAGACTCCGGCGGAAATGTCTGCGCTACCACCGCACCGCACTATGGGAAACCGCCACATTTGTTTTGTCACCTCAAATTTAATTCAGATAATTGTAAAACATTGTCTTCGTATAAATAATTACTTTTTATCGCGATTACGCCGAAGTAGAATACTTCTCATCCCTCCATAGATCGAAATTTCAAAACCGCTAGAATAGTTTTTTGTAGCAAGTGCATAAAGTTCTATGGTTTTAAATTCGATGTTAACGAACATCCATACAAACTTTCATTAACTATTTCAACCCGGCCAAACCTTTGATCGCGATAAAAATAGCCTATATTCATGTCATGTTCTAGTCTATCTCTGTTACAAGTATCAACAAAATCGGCTTAGTTCTTAAGACGTGATAGGATAATAAAGACAGACATAGTTTCTTAGAGATTAACCTTGAAAGAATCTTTAACTTTGTAGATACAAAAACACAGACAAAATCTTTCTCCTTAGTTGACCTTAAGATGAATTTGTATTGAATGATTCCATTCATTTTAGCGGACAGTAGTCTGCTCAGAAATTAAATCATAAAGAATCAGGTTATCAGATAATGATTTATTGTCACTACCTAAAGGTACTAAATACTTCAATCTGAAATGTAGTATAATTTCTGTGATTAGAATCATCGTAACATACAAAATTTTAACTAATTCCTGAAAATTCGAATTGTATTTCGGATTTTTATAAACCTATCTTTGATACAAACTTCTTCATTTATTTCCTCTAATACAAATATTTTGTAACAAAATATCGATGTATTTTAGCGAATAAGTTACATTCGATCAAGAATAAGCATTTCAAATTATCTCCTGACAACATAAGTAAATGGAACAGATGGTAAGGCGATCTTATTAATAAAGACAGTTTATCCAATCTCACAAACCAAAATCATATTTGAAAGTACAATTTTAAATCTAACGTACATTTACACACGTTCTCCACCACACGCAGTCTTCAACTGAATTATCACAAAAAATGCCACATAAGCTCCAAGTACATAGTGATAAGAACCATTCGATTAACAACTGAACTAGAGATTATTTTAAAGAAGCTCTCCAAAACTTGGTACCACGCTAATGAGATAGTATTTGTAATTTAATTCCGAACGAAGGTCAAAATTAATTTTGGACGCCCTAAGTTGTAGAACTGATAAATTATCAAATTTTTCAATCATAATCATGTTTAAAATGTTTATACATTTTATAAGTTGTTCAAAAGTAACACCTTTAACTGTTTTTTTAATGTTTGTACAGTTTGTAAAATATCTATACATTTTATAAGTTGTTCAAAAATAACACCTTTAACTGTTTTTTAAAATGTTTATACAGATTGTAAAATGTCTATACATTTTATAAGTTGTTCAAAAGTAACACCTTTAACTGTTTTTTAAATGTTTATACAGTTTGTAAAATGTCTATACATTTTATAAGTTGTTCAAAAGTAACATAATTAAGCTTCTACTTCCAGTAACTTATCATATTGATAAAAAGATACAAGGCATCACAAATCTCTATTCAGTTATCAGTAATAAGATATTTGGACCAAGATTCGGATCCGAAAGAAGTTGCTATGAACATCCACAGCTCTCAACCACCATTCCCGGGATGGTGCCGTAGATGATGTTCAGGTCATTGTCAAAGTACAGCATTGAGATGCTGGTCATCCGTCTGGGAGCGCAGCAAGGGCCTCCGCTTCCTTGAGGAGCTGCCAAGTGGACTAAATGTGTGTGGGGATATCGCTGGAGGAAGCTGTACGGACATTCCCCGCTGCAGTAGTTGGCGTCATACTGTTTCGGCGCGATGACCCAGTCCCAACCAAACTCCTCGAAGTTCACTGACAGGGGGTAGCGACAGCAGCGAACCTCCTTCGAGTTCTCCGTGCAGTCCATTCCAATCATTCTCCGCGTTCTTTTATGCGAATTGTCTCTTAGACTTACTTCTACGTATGGCATCTGGAACATGGAAAATGCAAAATTATTTAGAATTCTTTGATCTTTCTAACCTAACCTAACCAAGCACTTTATTGCTTCATACGCATATTTATATAGCGTCTTCTAGCATGGTGCCAGCTATAAAATAAACCTATTGTGTATGGGCGTACCGAGGGGCAATTGGATGCATAGCGTTGTCGAAAAATTACACATTACTCATTAAATTCAATCGATTTTTTCTCCCACAGTTCCTTAAGCTCAGAAGCTGGATACGCCCCAACTGTGTGTCCCATTTATTTCTTTATAAAGGCATATAATAAAAACAAAATAATACTCTAGTTAACTTTGGCTTGCTTTGCCACCATCAGCCAGACACGAATGGAGTGCGAATGGAGTGTTCTTATACGCAAACAATACAATTTTCTGATTGATTTTTAAATAAATCTAAAGTCACGAGGGATAGGCTTCTACAAAGTGCGCTTTACCATCAGAGACTTCATCGCCATACCATATTACCATCAGGTGGTATCGTGGTCATGCGCTAACTTATTTGAGATAAAAAAAATTACAAAAAATTTACATCTGTACATCAATTTATTTTCCTGATAAATTCGTCGCAAAACTTTCTGCACACAACTGTATGTATAAAAATATAAAAATTAATGTTATCACACACACGAGTAACAAGAATCGTTTGATCTAAAAACTGCGCAATTTTATGTTAATGACGTCTCATGTACTTATTGGGTTAAAATTAATTGTAAAAATAAATAGGTCATTATGAATTCTACTGATAAAATTGCCGAAAGATTATCTAAATAGTTGTTGTATTCATAACCTTAGGTATTAATTGTTTGATAAAAATATTTATTTAATAAAGTTAAACAGAATCAGATCAGATAATAAGTCTTTGTACTAAAAAAGTGGAGTGTGAATCGGTGTCGATATCGAGAGGTTCCGTACCAGGCAATATTTACTGCACTAGAGCAGGGTTAATCTAAAACCCATTACTGGTTCAATAATGCGCTATTAATGCGTTAAAGTAAATTAATAATCGGAAAATAAATAATGTATGTGGTTGAAATTCAACCGTAATTCAACATTACAAGGTATAATTTGCATTGCCAGTATTGTACCTAATCGGTAAACGAAAAGTTGTGCCAAATTTCTGGTAGAGTTTGTAATGTTTTTATTTATTGAGGTAAACATAAAATCATATCGCCTCATGTATTATATCCCTTTCACCAACTTCCATTGGGGCAGCGTGGTGGTGGCCTTTTCTAACGTTGTAGGATCTAATATGCCATGTACGACAACATACACACTACAAAACACGCACTCATCTCATTGCAATCCATAATTGTCCCACTGTTGGGCTCGGGTCTTCACTCACAATGTTAAGGGTACGGACCATAGTCCACCACGCAGGCCAAGTGCGGATTGGTTGACTTCACACACCTTCGAGAACTACATGAACTCTCCGGAGTATAGGTTTTTCAAAATATTCTCTTCACCGTAGCAACTGATACGCACGTAACTTTAAAAATGGGAGTTGTGCAATTTGAAACCAGGTCTTCCCATACGAGAGACCAACAAAACACTAGGCTAGTAACTCTGTCTGTCTGTCTATCAGGCCGAAAATACTGGCCCAATTTTGATGAACGGGGCTTAAAAGGGTTGAAATAGGGATGGAACTTTGTATAGAAGTTCTTCATTATTCAAGATATAACCATAACTCTTTATATTCATGGACTAGATGGAGTTTTGGCTGTGGGAAACGAAGAAGTACCGTGCCACGTGGACGTAGTAGGAAAAAAACTAGTCTGTTATATCTACCATTGCCAGGAATCAAACCCAATATCACTCGGGCAGTGTAACAAACAGTACAATTACAAAATTTGTCTGTAATCAGTAATCATAACATTTTGCCTCACTCTTACGAAACACAGGAGTCTGTGTGTCGCCAAGTTTTGATTACAGTTACTATTTATAGTTTGTACGAGACTGTGATCCCCACATATTATAAAATGTTTACATATTGACAGGCAATCGTAAAAATGTAATACTCGGTTCAGTTATTATTACGACGGGAGTTTTGAATGATGGAAATAAACACTTTTATAACTACAAATCAAATAAATTCTCGAAAGTAAGATACGAGGGAGCGTCCAAAATAATGTACCGTTATTGGCTTATAGAACACGACCGTTTTATATACGATAAGGTGGATTGGTCTAATGGTTTTACAGACACAGTTCACCATAGATGCGGGCGTACGTCGAGCTACACAAAAGTTCTCTACACTTAAAATTGGAGCCGAGAATTTTCTATCTTTACTGCAGATGGCATTTTACTTAGTGAAGTACAATGTGTGGTACGGATAATAACCGTTACCAACCAGGATTTTGTCCTGAATATCCGAAAAGTGTGGCCTCTGGCTCGTATTGCTTAACAAGAATGAACTTGACCGAATTATTGACCCTACAAATGACGAATTCGACTAAAATTCAATTACTTCCTACGATATTAGCTTATCTTATTGTATTTTTAGTAACCATTTGTATTGTTGGATGTTATTTGATAGGTAATTTCCGAACGTTTCGTATTCCTATCTACATCACCGTCATAACCTGGCCCAGTGTAGTGCGTGTGGTGTACATTAAAGGACAATCAGCAAAATCATCATATGAAGAATATCGGAAGAACGGAGATCGCGCGCGAACCCAACATCATTCGCGGGAATAAGTTAACCAGGTATTCCTTTACTCTCTCTTTCTTTATCCAACATATTGATAAGACTATTTATTAATTAAATAATCAAAAATAGATAAGTCTGTTACTCTGGAATGGCTTGACATGAATCGTATTTGGGAGAAACTACTGGTTTTGGTAAAGAATACAATTGTGATCTTTAGATTTTTTATCTATTTATCTGTAAGTCTGTTTGTGTGATTCTGTGCACTTAATCTAAAAAACAGCTAATCCCATTACGGTTTTTATTAGGGTTTAATTAAATTTTTGCGTTTTTTTTTAAACGGTGCACAGATAAAAAAGTACATATTTATTATTAAAGAATTTCGTCTATGGGCCATACTATATCAAAGTTGAGTAAGTGCAGTCACTCGTATTACAATATGATGTTTTTGAGTTATAGCCATCGTATGAGCTATTTTATTATTTTGCAGATTTTTTTATGCCTGCTCGCTGTTTGCAAATTTTAAGTAATAGGGCTGCCGCTGCCTTATTTTTTGCTGTCAGAAAACAGCTTTTAAGCCACGATGCAGGTCAACAGGTGGTATGAATTCTTTTGTAATTGGATTCACTGTCCTCTCCTCCATTCCGCAGAAGTACAGAGGCGTGGAGTGTGCTCTAGGGCCTTGCTGAGACGATCAATCTCTAGACTAGACCAGCAATCTGCGTTTATTTCAATCTTTCTTGTATGTTTTTATAATATTTAATTTGTAATGGCGTGTTTAATAACATAATTTTAACCTATTTCATTGTATGATTTATATCCTAAAATCTCTAAGTTTTTCGTGTCGTTATGCAAATATTGCATTTTTGTATGCTTCAAACATTGTACCGTATGTTACATACATACATCCACTTAATTTTTTAAATTTCATTGAGATATTTTACTTTGGTAAAAAACAACAGATATGAATAAATGAATATGCCTAAACAATATCTGAATACCGCATCACTAGTAAGTGTCATACAATTGAAATGGATCTGTAAACTTCGCAAATAATAATCTTTCGTTGCGAAATGCGAATATATTTAGATGCGCGTAATTTTTCTAAAACATTGTAAAAGATTGCACCAGTTGTGGGCGGGTATGTAAAGAATTAGAAACGAGTCATTTTCAAAGCTATCTTGCATTCTTGGAGATTTGTTGAAATCTGCGGTTGAAATGTATTTGATGTGTTAAGTCTTTTTTTAATTTAGTGTATGTTCTTAAGTTTGACTATAATAAATAAATAAATATCTTTGGACAACTCACACACAGCCATCTAACCTCAAACTAAGCGTTAGCTTGTACTATGGTGATCATATAACTGATAATTATAAATATATACTTTTTAAATAAATACTTATATAGATATTTACACCCAGACACACTGAACAAACATTTCTGCTCATAACATAAAAGTTTGACCTTGATGGGAAACGAACCCACGACCTTCGTTGCAGCAGTCAGGTTCACTAACCACTAGACCAACCCGCCTGTCATATACTTTTTCTAATACATAGTCTTAAGTTTGTATTCGTTTATAAAGCCGATGACAGATAGATGTTGTCTGTCGCGACTTTAGGCTTTATCAAAACATTTTAATATAAATTTTATAGCTGCTGCAGGGACTTTTACTTTCTGTAATTGGTTTTTTTCCATCGACAAAATAAATTCGTTTCATTTAATAAATTTTAATAGCACTTTAATATAATCACTAGCACTAGTTGATGCTAGAGGGGCTAGACTTTTCTGTTAGCGTTCACGTCAATTTACAAAATGTATGGGAACGAAGTTTCGTGCTGATAAATATGGCGTTTTCCCTTCAATAAGTGTCATTCACATACATTTTTGAACTAGTGTTTGACGTGAACGTTAACAGAAAGAAAAATTTGTTCCAAGGCCCAAATTGGATTCTTGGCCATGTCGTTTAAGTGACAGATGGATATTGGTACTCGAGATAAAAGTGTTATTTGGGATTTGTGTTTGTTGTCCAAGCCACCATGGACACATGGGCTCCGCGGATGGGCTATAAGTTTATAACGGAGTGTATTTCTTATCAGGTGGGTTTTACTGGATTCCGAAAGCTTAGCATCTATCATAGTGGCTGAAATTAGAGAATACTTTGTCCAACGGACTTACAAGTAGTACGAATAATAATTTGGTAAAAAGAATGATAGGAAGAAAAAAGAAGGAGAGAAGAATAGAAAGAATAATTAACTCACCAAAGCATTATTTGATTCTGAGTTGGGATGCGGCACGACCAAACTCATTCTATTTTTAGAGTCTTGTACTCTCACAACTATTGCTAGGTTCTCCCGTGGCAACCTGAAGAACTCTGCGACCATGTTGGTCACATTCAACGGCACCCACTTCCCAAACCTCAACTCCTGGCGGGACATCTTCAACGAGCTCTCAGCATACGGCACCGACGCCTTATTCCCCTGGTTATTCCTGGTTACCCTGTTCACTTGGAGATTTATTGTGAAATGTTCATCACCGTCCAGGGTAATGTTGTGCCGCGGCTCCAACTCCTGGACGTGGACGTTCAGGACCGCCTCGTTAACTTCGTTCTGAAGTACTTTGCTTGTGAACCTGAAGTTTATCACCTTAAGACCCTTGAAGTGACTGTGCCGTCGGGTGTCTGAGGAGCAGAGAAGGTTTGATTGAATGAGAACGTTGATGAAAATTTAAGCTTTTAAGGTCTTTCCGCAGTCCTGAGACGCAAGATTCAATGCAAGATTTTACCGAGTTGCTTCAGTGTGGATTGATGGAGGCGTTAGTGGCCAAATTAAGCATTACACTGAACTTAAAGCCTCCGATAAGTTTTATCGACTTCTATACAAAGATAACATAGGCCAAAGGCTTTAAATGCCACTAGCGGTGCTTCTAGGGCCCGTCAGCTCTTGCTTAACTTGCCCAATCACTAAGCTTTGACGGAAGGCACTGGACTATAAGCGCTTCGTCAGTTACACGAAGCCAATACCTTTATAAATTGTACTGCATATTTACAAACAAAGTTTTGCCAGTTAGCCATTGATATAATTCTACAAGATATCGCCTTAATTAAATCGACATAATAAAATATGAATAATATAATTAATAAAAAATCTATTTTATCTCTAACAAAACAGTCAGAATTATTTAGGATAAATATGGAACTACTAATACGCACATGTAAAAATGTATACATTTATAATAAAAATGAATTTATAACTTATAAAATTGCAAATCCAATCACAAAGTTATTATAAAAGGTTTAGAATTTAGAATTAGTCTACTTTGTACTTAAGTTATAATCTTGCCCGAAGCGACGGGCCAGGTTCAATTCCAACTCGCCAACTCTCATTTCACATATCGTAGCGATAACGTAGCGACTTTGTTCAAGCGCAATTTGGTATTCACATTTACAATCGGCTTTCAACTGCCCCAACGAAATTCATCCGAAAAAAGGTTCGTCAACGAACTGTCAACTGTATACCGCTCGTACAGAGATCAAGTTATAATGAAGCGTAGTTAATATAAATGAGAATAACATTTTCAGTTGGATTACAATCGGACTTCTGAACTTGACCGACTTTGAAATTGTTTAGTAAAACGAGATTCACCGGTGATGAATTCCAGAGAATGTGTAAGGCTTTTTATATTACAAATTTCATCTCAACTGATCACGGCCCACAATTGAGCACGAGTGTCTCTGAATGAGAAGGTTAAGGCCACAGTTCATCACGCTGGCCAAGTGCGGATTGGCAGACTTCACACCTTTGAGTTTTACAAACTCCCCGGCATGCAGGTTTCCTCACG
>DWJZ01004269.1:0-15594 GCA_018249125.1 Asbolis capucinus | reverse complement strand
ACACCTCGCCTGGCGGGAGATCTCCCCTTGCTAAAAGCCAAAGTCAACAGTATACTTTCTAAGGAAAGTATACTTAGTTATTACTAAGTATACAAGTTATTACTAAGTATACAAGTTATTACTAAGTATACAAGTTATTACTAAGTATACTTTCTGAGGAAAGTATACTTAGTTATTACTAAGTTCTAAGGAAAGTATATAGAGTAAGCTCTATCTACCCAGCTTTTGTAGATTGCAACAAGGAGTTTATAACTTCCTTATTATTGCATCCTAGCGTTGTGTTGTTAGTCCAGGGGGGTGGTCACTTAGCATCAAGTGATCTGTCTGCGTTGCCTTTTTAAAAATAATTGTATATTATTGATCTCACAATTATCATCTAGTAAGGATAACTGCGAAAATAACTTATCCTTTCACGCCGAAAATACTGAAGCGATTTTGATAAAACTTTTCACAGAGGTAGGACTTGAGAAAAAATCGCTTCTTTCCTGAGAAAACAGCCTTAAAATAAGGGATGACAGTTCTTCATAGCGAGTAAAGCTTAGTAATTTATAAATCAAAAAAAGCTTTATTCCAACAATTTATTAAAAGGTCTCAGCATAGTAACAATTGACTAATAATTTATTTACATTAAAAACAACTAATACTATATGCTATACTGTAAGAACAGGATTAGATCCTGGTTAAGGATTTTATTATCACAACATTTAAAAGGAAATATAGATTAATTTATTAATATATATAAAATATAGATTAATTTATTAATCTATGTTTCACACATTCCTAATTTTATATGGAACCCTGTGTCAAGATACTGAGTACTAAATACCAGCCGGCCGAGTTGTTTGACTTAACAATTTCAAACTCATTTATGTTCAGACGTCGCTCGATTGTAGGCCAGCTGGAATTTGCTATTCACATTTATACCAAACTTCTCGGGAGGGATCATTATGTATGGTGTTGTATTGTCTAAGTATGGTATTGCATGGTGTTTAATCTTCGTTAACCAACAGAGCTATCGGTAGAGCCGTCAGCAGACTTGGGTTGTTCCCTGCAGATGATAGCCACCCGTCTCCTGCGCGGCAGCCGCTCTCCGCGCCACATACTGTCGTCTCCACCCAACACTGCGTGGGAGAAGTCGTACCTGGCAACACCACTGGAAAAAAAGTTAATATTAATGCTAACTAGCTGACCCAGTAAATTTTGTTTTACAAAATACTAAAAAACGAGGGTAGGAGAATGAAGATTTGGGGTTACAGCAATTTTTTTGTCATCAGTAATAATATCATTAATATAAAAGAGTGTGTTTGTCTGTCTTTCACGTTCAAACTGAGGGGCGGGTTGACGTGTTTTTTGTGTGGAGATAGTTGATGGTCTTATGACATGGGCTACTTTTTATCAATATTGGTACCACGTAGGCGGAGCAGATTATAAAAATAAAGCGTCAAACTTTAAATAAATCTTTGACCTATCTATATATACTGAGTTTAGTCCGCTTTACTATCCACTAAAGTCCGCTTTAGTATCCAAGACTACATCGCAAATTACCATCAGGTATTTCTTACCATAAATAGATTAGCGCTTGACTACGATCCCACCTGATGGTAAGTGGCGATGAAGTTTATGATGGTAAAGCGCACTAGTAGAAGCCTATTCACTATTGACCAAAAGACATTTACATTGCAATCGAACGGCAACACCGACGCGTGCAACATATTCCAGTCCTTCGCGGTACGGGTGATAAACGAGACAAAGCGCGTCGTTCGTACTCGTGGGATGGTAACGACGAAGGGATGGATGCCCGCCGTGCTTCGGCTCGTTCGATGACGGAATGGGGATGGAGGAATTAAATCGTGCAATTCCTGTGCACACACTCCAAAGTGTATTCTGTAGAAGACCGTGAGGCTGGCAACTCTGCGCCTGCTTCAACTACATCTTTCAACCTATTTAAATTGTTAATAGCTCACAACGTCCATTCCCTTTTTTACATGACCTATGGCAATTTCTAATAAATTAGCTGATCTCATACTTCCACCTTACAAATACTCATAAAATACTGTACCAATTCAACCAACCTCATGATGTAGAGGCACCTCCTCTGCAGCAGAGCGTCGAGCGCGAGGTGCGGCCGCTTCTCGTGTACCAGTCTCATCACAGCGCTGGACAGCAGACAGAGACCGGCTATCATGTTCCCACAGAACTGGTGAAGAATATATTGTTATATAGGATTATCATATCTTAATATAAATGCAAAAAGGATGGATGGACGGCTGTTACTCTAACACGCCTAAAATACTGAACCGATTTTGGTGAAAAGTACAGAGAACTTGAGAAAAACAGACTTTTCATCGCGAAAAATGGCGTGAAGAGGTTAAAATAGGGAATGAAAGTTTCCATGGAAGGTCCACATCTTCTAAGATATAGCCCGCGAAAGATTGGAATAAGCTACCTGCGTCGGTATTCCCGTATGATGTAGTCTCCAAGAGAAATGTATAAGCATTTACTAAATTAGTGCGCCCAACACTTTAGACATCATCGCCAGTCACCATCAGATAGGATCTATGTCAAGCGTTAGCGAAGAAGCTAAGCTGCGTAAAAAAATACTTTGTATTCGTGCAGTAGATGTGGTGTAGACTGCAGGGTATAATACCACGCGGGTGTAGTCGCGGGATACAGTTAATACATTAAATAGTATACATTTTTTTAAACATCTCGGGACAACGCACATGCTGCCATCTGAACCCTTAAGCATTAACTTGTACTTTGGTGATCAGACAACTGATAAACATAAATATTTATTTTTAAATACATATATAAATATTTACACCCAGACACACAGACCAAACATTCTATGCTCATCGAAGAAAAGTTTGACGTGCGTGTGAATCGAACCCAAAAACTTCAATGTAGCAGTCAGATTCACTAACCGCTAGAGCCAGTCATTTGCCAATGGCTTTGGCCGACTAGCCGGACACGAACTGAATCAGCCGACTAGTCGGTCATGGCGATCACTGTTTCGGGGAATATTTTGGAAACAAAAAATTTTAAAACAGGATTAGCTATGAAACTAGGGTCTAATCTCAACAGTGACATAGGCTATATTATAGCACTTATCAATAAAACTTACCCTAACAGCATCAATATGCGGCTTAATGTGCCCCGCAGCAGCCAAGTCCAACACATGTAGATTTGGTAAAAGCTCTGCATCCTGCGGGAACACCGCCTTCATCCGAGCCAGCACTGCCTCATTCTCCTCTCTCCATCCACCACGTTCAGTTTCACGGTAACCTTCAATAGCCTGAAACAAACTTAATAGTATTTGTACTTTGAAACGGGAGATCTCCCATCAGACAATGCATCAATCTTGTGGATTGGTTCCTATTTATAATACAATTATAAGAAAGTGACACCAGCTATTCATGTACAGAAATAATATATATAAATGGGATTTTGATCTTGTATCAGGATAAGCGGAGCCACTGTTTTTAATTTCAATTAATATGTGTATTGATTTTTTTTTCTAATTGTATAAATTTTTTCGTGTCTTTGTTATTGGGCAATAAATGCATCTTATCTTAAAATTGATGACAAAAATCAGATGATTAAGATTCCCATGATTGGATGTCAGTGTTCCACGTATTCATCATTGAGCTAAAAGGGTAATACTTAAAGCAAATTCGGTTAATGATAAGCATTAAAAGATAATTGTGTACGTATTGCTTTTTTTGGAAATGACAAGAGGAAATTTAATTTAGCAAAAGGGGTTTTATCCTTTGTTGTTTTAGCTAGCCTCAAAGCATTAGGGTCCAGTGTAGAGCGTGAATCTCTTCATAGACTGAGGAAGCCTGGGGCACGCTCCATCATGCATTACTATTAGTGGAGATGGAGGTAGGCCAACTCCAGTTTTAGAACTTTTTATGCCCAAAAGCCTCCAAGTAACATCTACTATCTAGCAATAACAACCTGAAGTGAAGATCATATCCTCAGCAGTATGGAAATGCTTAGAATTTTGCAAGCAATCCTCCATCCAGATTCAAACCTAGTCAATCACTAATTAACATAAGGTTTTTAGTGTTTCTACCTTGACTTCTAGTCTATAAATTCTACCTAGGTTTTTAGTGTAGTCTATAAATAAAGTTAATATAATAATATAAAATATCCTACATTATCCCAATGGTCAAACTCATATCTCATGCGCTTTAGTTGAGGCTCAACTTCTGATAACAAGGAGGCCTCCTCGGCCTCTGTTACAAAGTCTGGCAGGATCCTCATGTTGCGAAGTAAATCTTCACGTAGTTCCTTCTCCTCATCTTCCTTCCACGATGGCAGAACTTCCACATAGCTTAGGTCACCTAGTGAATATTAAGGTTTTTTATAATATAATGGTAAGTTACAAACAGGCAAATTATATTTTAGGTTGGATAAAATAATGCAGATATAAAAATACGTTTTATTTTTTAAGAATGAATGTTTTCAAAGCAGGATTCTTAAATCAAGCCTTGTTAAGTTGTGTGAAAATTTAAAACAAATGTTCTAACTTTAAATAGTGTAATAAAAAAACTCACATTAATCTGTTGATAATTTGTCTTAAATTAAAAACTTAAACAACATATTTTTTAAATGAGATATGAAAAAGAAGGCCCAGTTTCGGAGTTTGCTGTAGGACCTGATTATTGAACAGGTTATTTCGACAAAATATTCGATAATTCGTAACTCTTTGTCTTTGATTAGATATCGCATCGCTGCTTAGGTACTATCAGGCAGGATCGCGGTCAAGCACTAATTTATAGAAGGTAAAAAAATATATCTAATATACCTTTTAATTTATTGTAGTCAAATGTTGGTAGCAAAGTATCCGAGCTCATAGTTTCTGTAGTCCTTGTGATATGATAAGGAGGAAATTTTATTTTGCATTTTTTTAAAACGCTAAATGTGATCATACGCATTTTAAAACTAAAACTTCGTAATAATTACTATATGCGAAATTACTTTCAATACAAGTATTTTTCGTATCAATCAAATAAAATGCATTCAATGAAATGGATTCAATCAAATTGAAAATGTTTACTATTTTGTTAATTGAGAACGATTGAGAATTAAATTCTTGACAATTGCTGTCACAGAACGCCATAGAGAATGGTGGTACTTCAAACTTCGTTCCAATCATAAATAGAGCTGTCTACGGTTTCACTTCCAATTAAAGTTGTAGGATTTCTATTTCGTAGAATGGGATCCTAGCGAGTTAAAAACGCCGTGACCTTTTGTCTGAGAGTTGAGTTCCGCCTTATATGCAAGTTTCATTTAAAAATGCAGGTGTTAAATATACTTGGAAATAATGTTTACTGCAATGCAGTCTGTGCAGCGCACGTGCACAGCTAGTTTTATTTCGGCAAAATGACAATGACCGCTGTCAGAAATGACAGTTGGCTGTTTATTTTGTTTGAGCAGATTGTTTTTTTGTGATTTGGTAAAATAAAATCTTGAATATATTGGGCGGTGTATTTCAGATTTCAGTATTTCTATTTTATATATACTATTACCTATTTGAATTTGTATGACCCTGTGTGAATTTTAATAGAATAATTGCCGTATACAGTATTAGATTTGTATTAGTGTGAACTATAACAACGTGATGTGAATTTCCGATTGCCTAAAAAAGACCCTTAAAGCAAATAAGGGTCTGAATACAAACTCATCATGGACCGAATTCCAGATGAGGTGTTAATGATGATCCTGGACTTCCTACCTTCGCATGTTCTCTGCTTGACTGCCTCACGGGTAAGTACCTAATGATAGATAGGTATTTTGGTTATTAACATTATTGTGATATTAAAGCGATAAAAAACTAAGTTTCAACGTTCGTCTCTTGAAAGTGTCGATTATACCATCTTCAGCGTTTTTCTAATTTTCCAAGTGATGTGCCGGATGTATTTTTTTCATGTGATAAGCAAGTAAACGAACAGCCAGGTCCCCTCATGGTATGTAATCCCCGCCGCCCATAGACATTAATAATACCATACAGGTGTTACTAACTTGTTGCCTGCCAAGAAGGAATTAATAGACCTGCATACACAAAAAATCCTAAGTAACTGTTCCACGAAGCTCTACCATCGAGCAGCTATTTTCAGTGCACATTTTATGACACCCTGGTAGATCTTCATGGGATTGGGGTTTGTATTCCAAGCCACCTCACATAGTGAGAGCCACTCTGCAATAATAATGGTAAATATCTAGGTATGTCGCCGTTGGGAACGGTTGGTAGGCACACGGGCGGCGCTGGTCAACAATGCACGAGCATTCCGTCGCTGGTCCACGGGACGAGGTCTGCGATCCTTACTACTGACAGCTAAGGAGCCACTCCTCGCACCATCATTCCCACGATTGGCCAGCACTGCTCATCTCACTGAGCTCACTATACATCTAGGACTTGCGCTCAGTAAGTAGAGACTGCCATGTTTAAGACAATGATTCCATAAGAATAATTTGACAGGCTGGTTGATCAAGTGGTTAGTGAACCTGATTGCTATACTGAAGGTTGTAGGTTCGATTCCTACCTATGTCAAACCTTTCTGTGATGAACAGAAAAGTTTATTCTGTGTGTCTTGGTTTAAATATCTATATAAGTATGTATTTAATATATGTGTATGTTCATCAGTTGTCTCAACATCATAACTAAGCAAATGCTTAGTTTGTGGTCAGTTGGCGGTGTGCATTCAAAGATATAATGTTAATTCAAAAGATATAATGTTAATCTATAAAGTTATTTATAAATTGACGAGACTACATTGAGTATGTGTGTATCCAACTATTGTTTAAAATTTTGCTGACCCAATATTTTAATTTACGTATATTTTCTGCCTTTACTGAGAAGTAAAGCAAAGCCTGTGTTTCTAAAATGTAGTGCTAAACTTGTAATCACACTGTTTGATATTTAAAGAATCTTATCTAGGGCTTCCCAATATTATAAATGCGAAAGTTTGTGAGATAACTTCTACAAAAAAAAAATATTTTTCAAAATCACATCTTCAAATTCAGGTACCAAAGAGATGCTAATGCTGTCAGAATTACATCTAAACCACGTGGATGTGTTCTGCCGAGCGGAGGTGCTGAACGCGAGTGCAGTGCCGCTGGCTTCTCGCGTCTCCTCCCTGGTCGTCAATGAGCCCATCTGCAGCTCGTTTCTCCGATCCCTTGCTCAGGGATCCAGGTTCGTTCCTATTTACTTTAGTTTCATTATATCTCCATTCACGCCCCGGCAACAGGCTTCATAATTAAAAATAGATTTCAAATTACACGAAAATTAAAATCGACATATAGGTCAATTAAAATACGCCATATCTATATGTATCTAAACCACGTTTTTAAACCAATGTTTACAAGAATTCTTTTCGAATGGCCGATTTATAGGTATAACTTAACTACTCGTCAGATGATGCTCAAATTTAAATGGGCCCACATAAAAAGTACCAGCGTTTTAATACAAAAAAAATCATCAAAATGGTTACACCCGGAATGTTATGGGGTAACATAGAAAAATACAATTGAATGTAGAACCAGAGTAGGTTTTATCTTATCTATCCATCTTTTATGATGGTTGAATTTATCTTTTCTTGAAGATTGAAAGCGCTGCACATGTACGGTCGCGCCGGCTGCTACCCTCGGGAGGAGATGGTGGAACTCATCAACAGCCACTACGATCGCTTCGAGGATCTTACTCTCCGATGCCCTACACTCAAGGATGCAGAGTAAGAAAAACTAATATTACAGATTCGTTTAGTAATTTCTGCGTGAAATAGGAACAAATCCATTCATCCCCACAAACTCTCGCATCTATGCTAATAATAAAACTGTAACGGGGTCAATTCTGTACAAAAAGTATTTCTTGATAATTTTGATGCAGGGAGGATTTGTTTCTTTTTATTTTTATTTTTTTGCAATTTTCGGGAAGACACAGTTAGAGAACTTAATAGGTATCTAAGGCCAGTTACAAGATTCCACCAATATATATTCTACAAATATTTTTTTACCGAATGCTGGACTCGTTACAAAATTTTCGTTAATGTATAATTCTAACAATATATATAATTCTACAAAATAATTTTAATGTTAGAAATAGCTATACTGAAAGTTGAACACAACTTAAAATTGTTGTTGTTGATATAGAGACCGAAACTCTTTTTTAATTTATTGTTTATCTGTCCGTCTGTCTGTCTGTTTGTACTTGACGCAAAAACCACTGTACAGATTTAGATGAAACTTGGCATAGTCGTAGTTTGAAACCCGAGAATGGTTATAAGATATGTTTTATCCAAGACAATGGCTTAGTTCCCAAAGGATTATAGGTAAAAATTTGTATGGCGACTCTGAAACCACTAGACAACTCTTCTTCGAAAGCGAAGCGAGGGCATTTTCTCGTTTAAAATAAGATTAGGATTAGTAGTTCTACAAGGATATTGCATTTGTATTGTATTTGGTTGCAGCTACGCGGCAATTGGCCGTTGCTCCGAGTTGCGGTCCCTGAAGCTGTATTGTTGCTGGGAGATGACGCTGGCGGCCGCGCTGCACGTGGTTGGTCTGCAGCAGCTGAGGAAGCTGCATCTCACTGGCACTTGCAAGGTACGCCATCCAGTGGCATAGCTATCATAATTTTAATGACATTATATGTTATTTGTTTCAAAAATATGTGTCCTACAGAGCGTAGCTTTATTCACGCTCCAGAGATGTACAAATGAGTATGACATATAGCACAATTAATTATTAGGGATGCTTGGAATATAAATAAATTATATATTTTTAATCTGTAACTGAAACAATGACAACAAAAAAACTCTATTGTCTATTCCTGTCGCGACGTACGCCGCATCCTGTCGCGTACCTATGCGCACACAGTAGTAGGTAAGAATTCCTATTTCGCATTGTAAATGCGAAATTTTGTGAGGATGGATGGATGTTTGTTATTCCTTTACGCAAAACCTGCTGTACCGATCTGAATGAAATTTGGCACAGAGGTAGAATATAGTCTGGGATCTGCTACTTATTATCAACGCACCCTTACGGATGCACATTGCATGTGATTCTGCAGGGTTAGACTCGTGCGAGACTTTCAGTCTCATTCCATCGTCCTGCCAGACGGATGTTCCCAAGTCGAATTAGCTCTTACCCCGAGACTTGTGACAGTACCTATCATGCGATTGAAGCCGCGGGCGGAGCCTAGTAAACTTATATGAATTGAAGCCATTTATGCTTTAAATTTGGAAAAGTTATCAATTTCTAAATGCCCTCATTTTATTCTGACAGTACCTGGACAGCCTGTCTCTCCATCGTGTGATATCCCGTCTACCACCCGGGCTGGTGGAGCTTTCGCTGTCAGCGTCACGACTCCGCGACGAGCACGTGCCGACGCTGGTGCGACGTGCAACACGACTGCGGCGCGTCGAGTTGTGGCGCACGCAGCTGAGTGCGTGTGGGATAGTGCGGCTTGCGGGCTCCTTGGAGTTTTTACAGGTTTGTTGTTGAATTTAATTTAATTTAATTGGAACAACTTGGTGGAGGCACTAAGTCCTTCTGGGTGAGAAGACCGTGCTGTAGTGAGGTGATCTATGGGTTAAAGCCAGCCATGTAGGTGGTGTACTACTTCGTAGAAGGCTGTGGTCTCCTGAAAAACTGCAATGGTGAAAGAGATGGCCCAGTGGAATCCGGAGATAGTCAATCTTGCTCGGAGACAACTCATCAACGAAACAATGTATTAACCAAAACGAGTTTATTTCTAGGAGCTGGATGTGGACATAGTTTTGCCTCGGCGGCTGATACTGGCGTTAGCTCAGCATCCTACCCTGGAAACAGTGCGTTGCCAACTCCCTAAGGTATCCAAAATTTTTTTAAACTGGACTATATATATTTTTTGACATAATCTCAAATGTTCAACCCGCTGGCTGTGTTATTTATATTTTTAAATTTATATAACTTTTAAGCATATAATAATTTATAATAAATATTAATAAATAAATTTTAATAATATAATAATATCATCACAGTTTTCTTAGTAATTTTATTATCACATTATATATTATATATATATAAGCGCTCATGACATTTTAGTACTAGCAGTCACGCGTCTGTCAAGTGCACCAAGCTGCTAAACTTTTTCGATTATTTCCAACGAAATAATTCATTTTTCCAAAAAAGTATACAGCTAGAGATATATGTATCGAAATGAAATTAAATAACTACGCAAATCAAACTACGCCATCGCCTTAACAAATCCTTACAGTGAGTGGTATTGGGAGAAGAAACGGCAAGAAACTATCAAGGAGTTCTTTTTTCCAACTCACAGTTCCCAGCTCTCACAACTCACAACTCATAGCTCTTTCTACTGCCACTTCCCTGTATAAACATGTATTAAATTTACTATATTAATCAAAAATATATACTAATTTCAGGAAAAGATTGAAACCCACCTCCGTTTGCTCGATACAGAGGACTGCCACGGCGGGAGGGTGTCTCGCGCGGAGGGGGAGGGCTACCGGGCACAGCTCTTCTACTACTGGACGCAGGATGTGCCGTTAGCTCCCCCTGCGCATCCCGCTCATACACCTGTGTGAACCCCTAGGGGACCTCGACGTACCCCCAGGGGTTATTTTATTAGATGGGTAAGGGGCATACCCAAAGGTAAATTGCATGTTTTTGGTCTGTTGTGGCCGAGAGGGTTACACTACTCAGCGTACTCCAGATCATCTGTAAACCCCGAGGTCATGTCACCCTTAGGGGTTCAGCGACGGTAGCACTACTCTTTTCCGTACCCATAATGTGTATGAACACCAGGCGCCGCGATCACCAGAAATTCCGAATCAGCGAAGGTTACCCCGCCTTAGATAACATTGATTAACCCAAGGAGACCCTTAGATAACCCCAGGGAACGTCGACCCTAGAGATTCCAAGGGGTGCAGTAAACCTACTCTGCGCATTCCAAAACGCCTCTCTGAACCCTAGGAAGTACGCCCCCCAGGGGTTCAGCAGTAGTTCCACACCATAACATGTTACTTTATATTATATATTACGTATGTTGATCTCAAATACAGCTTTATTTGTTTAGAATAAGTTATTTAACGTCAAGATTTTACTATCTGACGGGTGTGCACGAATATGTATCATGTAGAATTTTTAGTTGTAATGGGTACTCACGATTATTGTAGTCTAATTGAAAATCGTGGGTACTTGTCAAATTTTTAAAAGTCGAAACATCGATGTACTTAATATATATCGTGAGTACCCGGATAAAAGTGAAATGTTCACAGTGTAAACAGTACGGTTTTAAAATCATGTAATTTGTTTTACGTAAATTTATGTTTTTATTTAGTATTTTTATATTGTGTGTGTTCACTATTGTATGTGTGTGCTGTTATCTTAAAATCGGAGATTTCATGATATGTCCGACTATATCGACACCGGAAACATAAAGGCTCAACTTGTATGTGTAACTCATTAGAATTACGTCCTTATTGTTACCATGACTAGCGTTGGTATCCAAAGATTTTTATTAAATTACGCAACTCGATTATCCGGCCCTCTGTTATACGGATTCGTTACTATCAACCTCGATCGAATAAAATTGCGAATTCTACCGCGTGGTTCTGCTTGTGCCTGTTATCCCATTCGTCATGCGTGCACATACTGATACTTCGCTTGATGAATAGGGTTCACAGGTCATTCTGCGGTCTTTTCTTGGAACCCACAGCGGCATCCTTGACAAGCTGATCCGCCATTTCGTTACTGCTTGGGTTCTTATGCTGCTTGGGTTGTTATGCAGAATAAATGCACACCATTAGAATTAATTTTTCTTGAATTACTAAAATATTGCAACATCAATTGTTCAAGTTTCATTCCTCTGAAATACTTCACCCGAATCCGTATAACTGAGGGCCGGATAATCGAGTGTATGTCTCTTTTTATGGTTTAGATAGAACCCTGGACGGACAGCGAAATCTTATAATAATCGTCACTTTGTAATAATAATATCATTTAGATATTCTTCGATACGGAACCCTAGAAGATGGAGAATTCACCTTTATCTAAATCGTTAAATAAAGCATATTTTCAATAAAGTTCTATTTAAGGTTTTTCAAATTTGAGTGGTTGTCTTTAAGACTGTTTTGGATTTGATATTTGAGACGTTGGTCTGTGGTTTTACAGGCGACTCCGAAGAATGAATGAATAAGTTCGTTCAACGCAGTTTTTTTTTTATTCTAATTTTTTTTTATAAAGTGGTTAGCAATCTTAGTACGTAGCATGTACAGTTTTATATTCACATAGATATATTGTGTTATCAAAAGTAAATAAATTGAGATGTCTCTTTTCTGGAAATGTTACGTCTTGATTTAATGTGACATGTAGCGAACTGTCAAATTTAACTTTCGTACAAGTGACATTAACTTTTAAAAACATTTGAATTGAGATGTGTTTTTGTCAGAGTTGACTAAGTATAAAAAGTATTTCTTGATAAAACAATAAGAAATATATAATAGACTTTTTGAAAGATAGCTGACTTTTTCTATGAAATTTTCAGATTTCTCTGTTCTATGTACATCTATATTTATATTTTGTATGTCATATAACTATATTTAGATGTAGAATTTTGTAACGTTAGTGAAACTTATGATCTCTACATCCTATTCTTTTGTCTAGACTAATATTGATGTAGTTTTGTATCGCCTATGGCCTGTATGTGTTTACAACTTTGTAATATACACTAACATATTTACTTGTATTTTGTTTTTCACGTATACACTTAACATACAACATATAAGATATAACATATATCTTTTTATATTTTCTTGCTTATGTTAATATTTTAATGTATTTTTTAAATTATTTATTTATTATATTTTCTTATTTGCACACCAAAAATAAATATATAATAAAACTAAACGAATACAAGACAATTTATACAGTAGAGGAAATATAACATATGTATATGCACATGTATATATATGTATGTATGCGAAAGAGCGATGAGTGACATAATTAAAAGATAAAAAGGAGAGAAAAATAAAAGAAAAGAGAAATGAACTTATACTTTTACTTTTATATACAAAGTTGTAACTACATTAGAATATTAGATGCTGTAAACTTGTATGCAGGGAATTAGTATGTATGAAGTATTTAGATGACTGATACATGTAATAGATATTTTGTTTGTAGTTAGTACTCGTTCTTGAAAATATTTTCAAATTCTAGTCATGAAACTTGATGAGCTCTACAATTTGTATGTATGTACTTAACATAATGGATACATGTAAGTGTAAGGTATATATGAGGAAATGCATTAATTAAATTGTCAAAGTTTTTGTAAAATGCATTAAAAAAGCCTGAATTTGTATGTTTTAATTTCTTGTTACATTTTTTGAATAAAATCCATCTTACAAATTTGTGATGACGTTGCAACGGAAGAATGATGGAATGCCTTTGAGCATTATACATAAATAAAACAATTAAAAAATTTCAAATGTCACTGTCAAAAAATTGACAACTCTCAAATGACAATGTCAAACCATGGACATCTATGAACTAAAATACCAGAGAAGTTACGCAGAGCAAACGACTTGTCTAGAATTGTTCAAAAATTTCGGATGTCATACTCTTCCAACCGCTGACAGGCGACCAAGTGTCGTCTTGATGCTGTTGAGTGATATCACTCCCAAACATCGGAACACATCAGTGATATGGGGTGTTTTCTATTGTACGTTAATAGTATCATTTCTCTCACTCAATAATTAAAAATGGAATGAAGTTCAAAGTGATTTAATTTCGAATTAACAAAACTACATTACATCTACCTTTTATTTTATTCAAAAATATAGATATATGTAGTATATATATAAATATACATATATATTGTAATATTGTCAATTGTATGTCAACTAAAATTATTGTCATATTTCGTTATATTTTAAAATAATTTATTCTAATTTTCAAAAAAATTGGGGAGGCTTACGTGAAAAATGTGACTATTTTTTTTATTTTTTTTTTGTAAATTTAATTTAATATAACTTAGAACCGCATTTTTAAATAATTTTAATGTTACCAATATAACGAATATTTTTAATATTGACTTCAGCTATAAAATTGTATTTGGTGCGAATTTGTTTTTTATTTATTTGTCAGTAGATATAGTACGATGAAATATATTGTATGGACTGTTTTTAAACTTTTTAAAATATAAGTAAATACTTGGTTTAGTCAATATATGTGCAAACATTTAGTATTATAAATACTTTTTTTATTTTAATTTAAGGAAATATTTTATACTTCTGTAAAACTTTAAACATTTTGAATGTAAACGGGTACTCACGGTTTGTTCAGTGTTATACCGATTCGACGGAGTAGCATGAATCATAGTCACGAAATGTCGCTATAACAATAAATATATCGTGAGTACCCAATCGTAAGTATTCAAAATGTTTAGTATCCATGGAGTGACTTTAAAAATATATAAGTTATTATTTATTTTATTTGATAATTTATGTACATTTATTAAACTTTATATGAGAGATTTTCTATACGAAGGTACCCCACAGAGAGTCCGTTTTTTTCATTTTGATTAAACTTGTTTACAGTTTTGTTATAAAACCATCACATTACATGTTTAACACGCTGAAGATCGCACTGAAAATCAGTGTCTCACAATACGCGAAATTCATATTATTCAACATTTAATGGAATATTAATAGATTATTTGTATAGGTAACGCGTTAGTACCAGCTCAGTCTGGTGTTGTTAATGTCCACACCGGTGATCACTTACCATCATGTGACCCGTCTGCTCGTTTACCTGTTTATCATTTTAAAAAAGTATTGTTGAATTGAGAAAAACGGACTATGTGCGTTGAGTTAAATATTCTATACCAGAGGTTCTCAAAGTGTGCGTCGAAGTAAGGAGGGGCGCTGTGAGTCGAACCTCGATTTATTATAAGAAAACAAAAATATTCGCGGGTATTTTATTTTTATTAAGTATTTCTTGTTGTTTATTGTTTCAATTCTTTTCCTAATAAATAAGTCAATTTCGTATTGTTTTAATTTTTGTTCCGATCTTCCTAACCCAGTGGTTCTCAATCGGTGGTCCGCGGAGCACTAGTGGTCCCGGGAAGCACCCTATGTGGTCCGCAAACATATCCGAAAAATATTAAAGAATGAAGGATTTATTAATTTTTACATACATTGTACTTGATGCATTAATATAACCTTCAAACTATTGGTCCGTGGACAGAAATTTTGTCAAATGTTCACTCATTACTAAAAGGTTAAGAATCACTGCCCTAACATAGCTTCTATTATTGTAATGAAATAAAAATTGTATATTTCGTCGTAGGAGCCAAAAGCTTACTTAACGAAAGTCAAAATATTACAATACAAAGTCCGTAAATAAGTTATAAACTTATTAACAGAGTAAAAAAATATTTAAAGATTTTTTTTGATAAAGCCTTGTATCGATAGTCAATATCTAACTGTCATCGACTTTATAGATAATACAGCCTTGGCCAAAAGTATTAGGCACCCTATAAATTACTGTAAAATTACATGTTCAGGGAGAAAAAAAAGTACT